>APFE030082942.1:200180-217110 GCA_000404065.3 Pinus taeda | reverse complement strand
CATAACATAATCAGAGCCGACATAACAATAATAATGTAAGGGCACAATAATAACAATAGTGGGCTTCTATGGGGCACAGTAGTAACAATATGGGCACTACATGGGTACATCGATATAATAAGGGGGGTTGTACTAATAACAATAAGGGGTTACACTAGTAGTATAGGGGCCTAACAATTTCTTTGTGTAATTCATTATACAGGATACCGGAGGTAGCCCCACCTACCGCCACCTCTTTGATCTCTACTAAGAAAGGCAGCAAGCTCATCTCCCAAACTAGGAAATTCATCTATGGGGCACAATAGTAACAATATGGGCACTGCATGGGTACATCAATATAATAAGTGGGTTGTACTAATAACAATAAGGGGTTACACTAGTAGTATAGGGGTTTAACAATTTCTTTGTGTAATTCATTATACAGGATACCGGAGGTAGCCCCACCTACCGCCACCTCTTTGATCTCTACTAAGAAAGGCAGCAAGCTCATCTCCCAGACTAGGAAATTCATCTGTCTGGTTCGCTCCCAAAGTAAGGGGAAGATTGTCACCACATTCATGACCCCCGCAAAGGGTTCCTCCACGCAGCAGCAGCAGCAAAGGGATATGGTCATGACAGAACACGGGAACAACTTCTCCTTACCCACAGGGATACCACACAAGTTTCAAGTGGGCGACAAAGTTTGGTTACATCTGCAGAAAGAACGCCTTACAAGAGCCCATCAGAAGCTTCGACCACGCCGACATGGTCCTTACACCATTACTAAGGCTGTGGGAAATAATGCTTTGGAGCATAGCATTCCTCCATTCCTTCACCTACACCAAGTGTTCAATGTGTACTGCCCTCGACCATGCTTGCCACCATTTCTGGACACATCAGAGACTGCAGAACAGCTCACCAGAGACCCAGCGCAGTAGAAACTTCCTCATCTCAGGGAGGAACTCAACGCAATGGAGACCATTGCTTCCTAACGGGAGAGGAATGATCCAGGTGGATGTTGTTGGCCACCCACCTATCCCATTTGGACCCCCACAACTATCTCTTTCAGTTTTTTCAGTTTCCTAAATTGTAGCACAGTGTACTATTTTTAGTAGTTTTTCGGGACCTAAACTTCTAGAGCCGTTTTGAGGCCCTAAACGAAGTTTCTTGGGAAATCTGGGGGCAACATGGGTCCATGGACTGATGTTGCCCTTTCCAAAGTGGTAGTTCTCGGATAGATCTTTCTAACGAGCTATCGTACGTGTCAAACGGAGATCGTATGCCAAATTTGCGATCCCGGGAAATTGATGTACCAATTTACCCAAATGGGGCCCACAATTTGGCATTTCATCTTCTAGGGTTAGGTTTTTGGATGTGAAGGGTTTTCCATTGTTTCTCAACAATTAATTGGTCTTCGAGCCTCGTAACACAGTTCAGAGGCATGTAGCCGCCACATCTCTTCTTAGAGATAAGCTACCATCGCCCTAGCTGGTTTATTTCCATTTCTGGTTGTACGCGTATTTCAGTATTTTCCATTAATGAAATGAAGTATTATTTCCGCTGCATCTTTGTGTATATGGTTATCTCTGTAATTTGTTGCGTTCCTGTTTAAATCCGGATCATCTAGTTTTGGAGGGCCATAGACATTAGTGATCATGTAGATCTCCTTATCCCCTAAAGGTTGAATCACCATCGATAGATAATTCCTAGAAGCTTCAGCATCCAGGATTCCAAGTTTTTGAGAATCCCATAGCGTGAAAATCCCCCCCCGCCGAGTTATCTGCTTTTACCTCTAGATACTCATACTTGATTAACCATTTGTTGTGTATCTCTCTGATCTTGTCCATAGAACATTTTGTTTCCTGAATAAAAATCATATCTGATTTTTCTTCTTTTATTCGACTACTAAAATTTCTATGTTTCCTTTTACTTCCAGGTTGTAAGCTTCATAATGAAAGGTTTGTAAAGGAGTAACTGGTAATATCCTTCATCTTACCTGAGTTAATCATAAGTTTCCCACATTCGGACAGCAGCTCATTCTGTTTCTTCCTTCCTCTTTTCCTACCCGGGTTCTTTGAAGAAAGCATCGGTGTATCCTCCATAGTTTTCACTCCCCTACTCTCCTGGCTGTCATGGTTTCTTTTGACTCCAGAGCTCTTTGTTTGTGATCTCCAGAGGATGAGCTGTTGAACCCTGTCAAACTCCGCTTTTGGCAGAGTCAACCCCTTTGGTGATTCCCTGCTCCAGAAAATTTTCTAGGTCTAAATTCTCCCTCTCTAGAATCTCTTGCAACTCATGGTCTTCCATTCCTGCCTCACTTGGAGTCATCTCACGGTCCCTGCTAAGCTCCATCATATTTGGCAAATCATCCCTTTGTTTGTTGTTTTCTGGTATCTCCTCCATGTTAGCATCCCCTTCCTTCTCCTTGTGAGTATTCTCCGGTTCCTGGTTTGTCCCATTGTTTGCACCTTCTTCTTCTAACATCTTGAAACTATTGTGGTTCATTTGTCCATCTTCAGTACTTTTCTTTTGGTACCTCTTGCCTCCTTTCCCTTTACCCCCTACCTTAGTAAAACCCTCAGGATCCTTGCCTGTGGTGGCTTTTGTGTTACTCTCCAGTTGGTTCAAAGGGAAATCCCTGTATAGATGCCCATGTTCATGGTAGTTACAGCACCCGAATGGGACGTGTTCATATTCTACCGTTTGCACCCATTCTTCATCATATACTTCCAAAATGATTTCATTCGGAAGTGCCCTAGATAAGTCCATTTCCACGCATATCCGGGCAAAGGAAGTGTATTTGCCTCTTAGAGTAGCATCTGAGATTTTTATAAAATGCCCTAGCTTGTTACCAATAGCCTTTAAAGATTTTGGCAGCCAATAATCTAAAAGAAGGGAGTAGAGTCTTATCCATACAGGTACTGAAGTGAAAGTCTCTCGTTCTGAGACAAAGTTCATTACCCATGGTCTCATGTAAAGGCTTGCAGACGCATAAAAATAGGGTCCTCCTTCAAACACTCTGTCTTTGTCCTTTAGGCTTGTGAACACCGCTGTGAAGAAACCCTTGGACCCAAAGTGAAGGGAAATTTTCCCCTTTGGTTTCCAGTGGTTCCTTATCCATGCTTGCAAAGCCTTCTCCGTCGGCCAGATCCCCGTGAATTTACCGATAACAACAAATTTCGCCATGTGGTCTCTATGCACCTGCAGCATTGGGTCACTTAAAACGGCTCGAGGAATAGTGGTCGCCTTGGGTTTACATGCTCCTAATATTTTCATGGGAGCAACTTTCTGACTGCTACCCTCTGTCCTCTTCTCCTTACTTTGTTCCTCATGGTTCTCTTCCTACTCTTAAGGTCCGATGGTTTCCGATTTTTCATTATTCGTAATCTTTGTTGCCACCTCCGCTGGTTTCTTGAAACGATGGGAACCAGCTCCCTTGCTTCTATCTGCAACTACTTGACTATAGGAGGGAACTGAACTCCCTCCTCCTCGCCCCGCCATGGTAACCAGCGACACAAACCCTACAGCAAAACCCTAGATCAAATCCGTCTCCTCCATATTTTTGACACTCGTGATCAAGGTGAAGTTTTTATCTTCACATGTCAAGTAAGAATTTTCATTAATCAATTTGGTAAAATGACTTCATGATTGCAAGGAGATCTATAGGTTGGATGGGTCATCAAAGATCCTTTCATGGAATAAGGAGGATTGTCATAATCCTCATAGATAAGATAAGTCAATGAACATATCAAGAAAAAGGTCCCCTTTGAATTTACCGGAGGGATGTTAATTTTAGGTATGTTCTATGCTTAGAGCAATTTATTTCAATTTTCACAATTAGCTCAATATCTTTTCGAGATTAGCAATCACGTCAGCATAATACTAAATTGCAGATAGAACATAAATATAAATCGCAGAAGACAAGCCAAGACAAGAGGACACAGGATGTGGCGCTAGCTAAGGACAAACCCCAATGTGGGGAAACCCTTGATCAATTCTTCTTAGATGTTCTTCAATAGTTCAGCAGAGAAAGAGAGAGAGATAGTACATTTATAGCACAAGTCAACACTTTGACTTATGTAAATAAGAGTATAGATCATCTCTAAGTAGATGATACATGAGGTAGCTGAACTCAGTTGAAGACATGTTGCTTCAACTGAATCTCCCAGGTGAGTCCATCACCATGCTGCACCTATCATTATGCTGCTCCTCATCATCATGCTGCACCCATCATCACCATGTTGCATCTCATCCTACTTCACTAATCATGACTGTACCTATCACTGTACTGCACCATGTACTTGCTGTCCCAATGTTTAGTACTACTATACCTGCTGCCACACATGCTGTCCCAATGTTTAGTACTGCTATACCTGTTGCCACACATGCTGTCCCAATGTTTAGCACTGTTGTACCTTGCTGTCACACATGCTGTCCCAATGTTTAATACTGTTGTACCTTGCTGTCACACATGCTGTCCCAATGTTTGGTATTGTTGTACCTTGCTGTCACACATGTTGTCCCAATGTTTAGTATTGTTATACCTTGTTGTCACACATGTTGTCCCAATGTTTGTTGCACCAAGCACCGCTGCCTAGCTGTCCCCTTTACCATGTTGTACTAAGCACCATTGCCTAGCTATCCCATTTTCCATGTTGTACTAAGCACCATTACCTAGCTGTCCCATTTGCTTTCTCCACCAAGTGACCTTGTTGTCCCATGTATCTAGCTGCCAACACACCATACAAACGCTGCTCCAAACAGTTTATATATTGTTGTTCGCGACTGTTCTGGTTAGGGCAGCCCTAAACTCCTCACACAATCCTTGAACAACCCTCTGGAAAACTGCAACACACTCTCAAGAGACACCTCCCCTAGCACTTTGTTGTTTTGGGCATATTTGAGCCCTCAACCTCTCCACGCTATCCCTGTTTTGAGGTGGTTAGGACTGCGGCCTACCACAGTTCCATGCTATCACCTATAGCCCACACAAAACAGGCTTCCCTTATCCCTGCCCCAAACAGACCTGTGATCACCCTTCTTCAACTCAGCCTACAAGCTCAGCTCCTCGACCCTCTAACAGCAACTCGGTTAGCCTTGAACCGACCTTAACTCCCTCGCTGCCTCAGCCTCTTCTTGTAGCATCATATGCTGCCCTTTCTTGCACCCAAGACACCTCAATAGACCTGCATCTAGGGCTTTGTAATATTCCTAATTAGCCATGGCTAATTGGAATATTTGATTTTGCTCAACTTTTGCCTTCTATAGTTATTTATAAATAAAAAAGTGAGAAAAGGGGACATAACTCACTTCTAGAATAAAAGTCACTTCCTAGTAGCACAACATTGTGACTTAAAGGGGCGCCAAGGGGGCCAAAGGGGGACGCAGAGATGGAGCCCACGCAGACACTTGGAGGGACTCCGCAGAAAGAAAAAAACACGTGGCAAGAGGGGAATCACGTTGGAGGAGGTGAGCCTTGGGATTGAGAGAGGCAAAGGCTATAAAGGAGAGAGAAGCCCCCTCATTTTGATCATCCAGTTATGTGCATTTAAGCTAGTCACTTCGACTTAGAGCACACTAGCTATTTAGCTAGTATGCAGCACTGTTTAGTGCATTGAGTGTCTTCGTTCAGAGATCTCACCCTTAGCCCCGGGGGACTTCGAGTGCCTACTCAGGCAAGGTATTTCCATCAGCATTTGGGCAGTAGTTCCATCAGCATTTCTGGCAGGAGGATTGAGCATCATGGAGGACTGCGCAGCACTGGGAGGGATGATGCAGTTCTTTCTGGCAGGAGTTCTGGCTTGAGGGTTTGTAGTAGGATTTGTGCTGGGAGATTGAGCAGGGGATCAGCCCTTGCAAATTGGAGGGATTTGGCAGAGGTTTCAGGAAGATTTCTAGAGGGTTTCATGTACTGGCAGCACAGAGCCTTGAGAGACTGCACAGAACCCCAAGGGGGTGATTTTCGAGGGTCGGCCATTCCAGGAAAGCTTTCTGGGTTTTTTTGGGTTTCTTAAGTAGAGTTTGATTCCAGAGTTTCAGCCTTTTCTGAGGAGGGGAACAACCCCAAATCCTCATTCGATTTCCAGCATCACGGTAGTTTTCCAGCAGCTAGGACATAGATCAATGTGAGGCCATTCCTTTGCTATTCTGAGTGTATTTCTTCACTTGCCTTATGCAAGTCGAGGTGCCATCTTTCCAATCACCTCCTATACTCATTCTATTGCTCAGTATAATAAAATGGCTTGGTATTTCTTGCTGCATTTCTTGAGTATTTGTTTATGTTTCATGTATACATTGTTGTTTGCTGCACTATCATTATTTCATCTCTGTGAGTTTCCGGCTATTATACCACTTGTACATTTTTCTAGTTGGGGTTTGCTGGTATTTGAGAAATATTCCAGGAAAGGGATATTATAGTGGTATCAGAGCATAGTTCTGGCTCAACCTGTGCAGCTAGCAATCTATGACACCAGGGGAAAACTCTACATCTGTTACAAAGGTAGGAGATACAGAGACACTGGGCATAGGTTGGAAATACCTACGGAGAGGGGGACTGTGTTTTGGTAGTGGACGCATAACAGGAGGAGCCTGTGGTGGACGCAGAGCAGAAGGATCCGATGGCAGACGAGGATGGGAAGAGATTTGCGGATATGCTCCTCAAATCAGTGTAGGATCTGTCGAGGCAGATTGAGGTGATGGGGCAAAGATTCACAGCAGTAGAGGCCAGGCAGCGGGAGAGCCCACGGGTTTTTCAGATTGGTGAGGGATCAGCTGCATCCCATCATTTGCCAGAGCAGTGTGATACTGCGCAGCAGGTGGCCTCGCATGCCCCTACACGCTCTACCATGCCCACCTTCTTAGGAGCAGACACGGGGGCCGGAGCCCAGCAGGAGGCAGAGCCCAGTCATATGGGCGATTATTTTGCAGAGTACCAGGCCTATGGGCAGGAGTTCAGGGATGCTCTTTCATTCAGAGACTTTGTTCAACTCCAACAGGATAGTAGACCCCACGACCATCACAGAGGGTATTGACATTACCATGATGATGACACCCATCGTGCAGCGAGTAGATTCCACTTGCCTACGTTTAAAGGTTCATCAAACAATTCAGCAAAGTCTTGGATGGAGAAGCTAGACATTTATTTCTAGCTTAACCAGATGTCGGAGACAGAGGCCATCAAGGTGGCAACGTTGCATTTGGATGGTAAGGCTCAGGATTGGTGGTTTCATGGGATGGTTACACTCGGACACTCCACAGTGACGACATATGCCAAGTTCACCAGGAGATTGATGGAGTGATTTGATCGGAGGGATCCAAAGCAGCATTTTGTTGAGCTAACGAGGCTCAAACAAACAGGAAGCCCAAAGACCTACATTGCAGATTTCTTGAGGGTCTCAGTGATGGTGCCAGATCTATCCATGGCACGGAGGATCTATATGTATGTTGAGGGGTTAGCAGAGCCACTTTAGGGTTTAGTCCGATCCACTAGACTAGCCACACTCCACGACGCCATTAGCAGGACCCGGGACTTACAGGATGTCTTACCCAGGACTCGGACACCTTACCCCCAGAGACAGACTTTCCAGTCTAAGGGGAAGGATGTGAGGATTCCACCTCCAAAGGGGAATCCAAGACGAGTGCAGATTGACAATAATGCCAGGAGGGAGTTGAAGAAGAAGCGGTTGTGCTTCACTTGTCAGGAGCCGTGGGCACCAGGACATAGATGTGCTGCTGGCAAAGCACACTTTATTGAGGTCTTCTCCGAGAGCAGTGGGGAAGAGGATGATGAGGATGATGTGGAGGCAGAAGATAGTCACGCTGTGCAGGGACCTTTGCCACCTCCACCACCAGCAACAGGTGGTGCATCTTTTGCACCTACCAGAGGGGCCCTTGCAGCATTGCGAGGAGTTCCCAAGTATCTGACGCTACGCGTACGGGGGACAATACGTGGCTAGCAAGTATCAGTTTTGGTTGACAGTGGGGCGACCCACAACTTCATCGATGCACAGATGGTTGAGCGGAGAGGTATACAGACAAAGAGCTTCGATGGGTTTTCGGTTTTGGTCCCAGGAGATCAGACCATGATGTGTGCTCATTATGTTCTAGAGCTATCAGTGACGATGGGCACTTCCACACTCACTGACCAATTTTTCGTGGTCGATATTCCGAACACCAATGTGATACTAGGTGTTCAGTGGCTTATCACTCTAGGGAAGGTCACGACAAATTGGAAGACCCTAGAGATGGAGTGGGATGATGAGAAGACAAGGAGGCATGAAAAGATATGGGGCCAACACACATATCTGCCTTAGACTGTTTCGGCTCATCGGATGGAAGCAGTCTTCCGGAAGGGAGACACAAAGTGGGCAGTAGAGCTGCGTGCATCAGAGGCAGGGACTATAGGGCAGACAGTACATCCGGAGATATAGTCCATCCTTAACCGGTATGCCATAGTGTTTGGGGAGATTCTGTCGGGACAGCCATCGGACCAGGGTTTTGAGCACACCATCAAGCTTGAGCAGGGCATACAGGCAGTGATTACCACCCCCTATAGGCACCCCAAGGCCTATCGGGATGAGATTGAGCGGGCTATCCAGGAGTTGCTAGCTCTTGGGCACATTCGGCCGAGCATGAGCCCTTTCGCTTCTTCCGTGGTGTTGGTGAAGAAGAAGGACGACACATTGAGGATGTGCATTGACTACAAGGCCCTGAACAAGAAGACACTGAAGAACAGGTATCCCATACCTAGGATCGATAAGTTGATGGATGAGTTGAGAGGAGCACGGTTCTTCTCAAAGATTGATTTGAGATCTAGGTACCATCAGATTCACGTGAGGGAGCAGGACATTCCCAAGACTGCCTTCAGGTGTCACTATGGGCACTTTGAGTTCTTGGTGATTCCCTTTGGGCTAACCAACGCCCCCACCATATTTCAGTCTTGCATGAATCACATCTTCCGCAGTCACTTGAGGAAGTTTGTGTTGGTATTCTTTGATGACATTCTCATTTATAGCAGGACTTGGGAGGAGCATCTCTAGCACATTGAGACAGTGTTGCGTATCTTGTAGGAGCAGTAGTTCTATGCCAAACTCTCGAAGTGTGAGTTTGGGTTGACAGAGATGTTGTATTTGGGGCACATCATAGGGGTGGATGCAGTGAGAGTCCACGAGGAGAAGATCAGGGCCATTAGAGATTGGCCAAAGTCGAGGAACGTGACAGAATTACAGGGGTTCATTGGCATTTGTACTTACTACCGGAAGTTCGTCAAGAGTTTCTCACAGCTTGCTGCACCCTTGACAGATTTGACGAGGAAGGGGGCTTTCAGTTGGTAGGATACAACACAGCTAGCCTTTGACAGGCTTAAGGAGGTTATGAGCAGTTACCCAGTGCTTGCATTGCCAGATTTAACGCAGCCATTTGTTTTGGAGTGTGACGCGTTGGGAGAGGGGATCGACGCAGTATTGACGCAGGGAGGTCATCCTATAGCCTATGAGAGCTGGAAGCTCCTTCCACACGAGAGGTTGTATTCTATATACGACAAGAAGATGCTGGACATCATGCATGCATTGGCCAAGCTCCGGCAGTATTTAGTGGGTAACAAGTTTAGGGTGAGGACTGATCACAACAGCCTTAGATTCTTTTTAGAGCAGAAGCAACTACAGGAGAGGCAGCAGAAGTGGATCAGCAAGATCCAAGCATATGAATTTGACATTGAGTATGTCAAGGGTAAGAACAACGTGGTAGCAGATGCTCTTTCACGTAGACCAGCCACGTTGTCTCTTATGAGCTTGGACACAGACTAGAGGGCTCGACTCTTAGTAGAGTACTCCAAGGACAGGTTTGCATGTGAGGTTTTGGATGGGCAAGTGGTGGATGACAGGTACAAGGTGGTTGATGAGATCATCTACTACAGGGATCGGATCTTCTTGACTGAGGGATCTCAGCTCAAGAAGAAGATACTCCAGGCATCACATGATTCACCATTGGTCGGCCATCAAGGGTTTACCAAAACCTACAGGGCCATCAAAGAAAGGTTCTCATGGAAGGGCCTCAATGAGGACGTACTCCAACATATCCGGGAGTGCGACGTTTGCCAGAGGAACAAGGGGGAGATGAGCCATCTAGCGGGATTATTGTAGCCTCTTCCCATTCCGGAGGGGAAATGGGAGAGTATTTCGATGGACTTCATCACAGTGTTGCCCAGGTACAAGGCAAGGATTGTATCTTTGTCGTCATTGATCGACTGATAAAGTACGCACATTTTTTTTCCATATCCGCACATTATACAGCAGCACAGGTGGCCGAGCTGTTCTTTAGAGAGATCTTCAGGCTAAATGGTCTTCCTAAGACCATCGTCTGTGACAGGGACAGCCATTTCATGGGCGAGTTTTGGCAGGAGCTTTTCTGGTTGGTGGGGACGAAGTTGAAACCGAGTACCAATTATCACCCACAGACGGACGGGCAGACAAAGATAGTTAACAAGTGGCTGGAGGGCTACTTGCGTAACTATGTCAGTGGACAATAGCGAGCATGGCTGAAGTGGCTGCATCTGGGGGAGTACTGCTACAACACTACACATCACATGTCCATTGGTATGTCACCATTCTATGCCTTATATGGGTATCATCCTTTATCTTTTGCTGACGTGATGTTTGGTGATAGCAAAGCTCCTAGGGCCAAGATTTGGATCCAAGAGAGTCAGGATATCCTCCAAGCTCTCAAGGATAACATGGCTACAACACAAAGCCAGCAGAAGTTGTATGCCGACAGGGGCCGGGTGGAGAGATAGTTTGAGGTAGGGGACACAGTCTACCTAGGATTACAGCCATACCGACAATCCTCACTAAAGTAGAAGGGAGCTGAGAAGCTCAAGCCCCACTTTTATGGGCCATACAGGGTGATACGCAGGATTGGACAAGTTGCATATGAATTGGAGCTGCCCCAGGGCAACAAGATTCATAACGTTTTTCATGTATCATGCCTGAAGAAGGCATTGGGGCAGCAGGTGACAGTGATAGATGAGCTACCACCCCTAGATGATGAGGGGCATTTGGTGTTGCAGCCGGAGGCTATTATTGATACCAGGGAAAGGCAGCTGCGGAGCAGGACGATCCGAGAATTCTTGGTGAGGTAGAAGAATTTTCCAGATGAGGATGCCACTTGGGAGAGTGAGAAAATCTTGCAGCATCCATCACTTCAGTTGCTTGAGGGCAAGCAACATTTTGCCAAGGGAGACTGTAATATTCCTAATTAGCCATGGCTAATTGAAATATTCGATTTTGCTCAACTTTTCCCTTCTATAGTTATTTATAAATAAAAAAGTGAGAAAATGGGACATAACTTACTTCTAGAATAAAAGTCACTTCCTAGTAGCACAACGTTGTGACTTAAAGGGGAGCCAAGGGGGCCAAAGGGGGGCGTAGAGATGGAGCCCACGCAGATACTTGGAGGGACTGCGCAGAAGGAAAGAAACACGTGGCAAGAGGGGAATCACGTTGGAGAAGGTGAGCCTTGGGATTGAGAGAGGCAAAGGCTATAAAGGAGAGAGAAGCCCCCTCATTTTGATCATTCAGTTATGTGCATTTGAGCTAGTCACTTTGACTTAGAGCACGTTGGTTGTTTAGCTAGTTTGTAGCATTGTTTAGTGCATTGAGTAGCTCCGTTCGGAGATTTCACCCTTAGCCCTGGGGGACTTTGAGTGCCTACTCGGGCAAGGTATTTCCATCAGCATTTTGGCAGTAGTTCCATCAGCATTTCTGGCAGGAGGATTGAGCATCTTGGAGGATTGTGCAGCACTGGGAGGGATGACGCAGTTCTTTCTGGCAGGAGTTCTAGCTTGAGGGTTTGCAATAGGATTTGCGCTGGGAGATTGAGTAGGGGATCAACCCTTGCATATTCGAGGGATTTGGCAGAGGTTTCAGGTAGATTTCTGGAGGGTTTCATATAGTGGTGGCGCAGAGCCTTGAGAGACTGCGCAGAACCCCAAGGGGGTGATTTTCGGGGGTCGGCCATTCCAGGAAAGCTTTCTGAGTTTTTCTGGGTTTCTTGAGTAGAGTCTGATTCCAGAGTTTCAACCTTTCCTGAGGAGGGGAACAACCCCAAATCCTCATTCGATTTCCAGTAGCTGGGACGCAGATCATTGTGAGGCCATTCCTTTGCTATTCTGAGTGTATTTCTTCACTTGCCTTGTGCAAGTCGAGGTGCCATCTTTTTGATCACCTCCTGTACTCATTCTATTGCTCAGTATAAAAAATGGCTTAGCATTTCTTGCTGCATTTATTGAGTATTTGTTTATGTTTCATGTATACATTGTTGTTTGCTACACTATCATTATTTCATCTCTATGAGTTTTCTAGCTATTATACCACTTGTATGTTTTTCTGGTTGGGGTTTGCTGGTATTTGAGAAATATTCCAGGAAAGGGATATTACAGGCTTGAACAGACCTAAGGTTAGGTTTGGGCAGACCTACGGTTAGGGCAAATTTAGGATAGCGTTAGGGTTGCTTTAGGACTGCGGCTAGGGCTTGTTAAGGCCTCCTTCATAGCTACGTTAACTTCTTCCATGAGCTCCTTTAAGTCAACGTAGATCCCTTCCATAGCTTCGCTAGCTTGTCTTCTTTGTTGCGGCTAGTGCAGCCTCCTTTCCTCCAACGTCTAGGGCTTCTTCCCCCTAGATTTCTCTCACACTGAAACCCAAGACAAGTGGAGAGAAATCAAGAGAGAGGTGTGTGTATAAATGACTATCAAGTCACCTCCCTTTATACTAAAACGTTAAGCACATGTGTGCGTTATTTGGTTGTTGGCCGACCTTGACGGATTCTTATCACATAAATAAATTCATAACTCCATGAATACTTATCGAAATCGGATGATCTTTAGATCAATCCTACACCCCTCGATGAGAATAGTCCAAGAAAAATATCAGCTGCCATAAATAAGATGACCCACATGGAGTTTGGCCCTAGTTGCCAATTTTAACAAGGGAACTCTTAAGGTCCTCTCACCCCTATGTAGCAAGAAAGGAGACATAAAAGAGATATATGAAATGCTAGAAGATATACACTCTGAAATACATTGAAGAAGGTCATATCACTTTGACTTGATTGAAGAATGAAGGAATATCTTCATAAGATCTCAATTGAGAGATCTGGGAGAGATGGTAAGAAGATAATCATCTTTGTTCTAACTGGTAAGCAAGGTAACAAATGTCCCTGAACAAAAAGGTTACCTCATTCGACAATTTGTGGTCTCTATGCTAAATAGAGAAAGACAAGTTGATGGAAAAAGTGTTGAAGGTTAAAAGACTCGAACATTTGCTGAAAGGAAAGGGAAGTTTGGTCCTCAAACAAGACAAAACAGTGTTATGGAAAGATTATGGAAAGAAAGCTCATATCGCTGGAAAGATGGAGGGATCTAAAGAAAAGGGCCAAGGAAAGAGGGAGTAACAGATCTCTATTATGATTGAGATGGTATCCCTCACATATGGGTCCTATTATAAGCTCCTAAATCTTGTGTTATAGATATGGCCATGATAATAAGATGCATCATGGCATCATGAAAGCATTAGAAACAAGAGCTCGTGACATCACCATGGGAATCATGAAGGACAAAATCCATGGCAGTCAAACATGAAGGATATAACTCTCGGGAACCTCATTAAACATTGAAGGAAAGAAAGATGTCATCAAGGACAAGGCTCATCATACATCAAGACAAAAAGGAAACATCTACCAGATGGGGATATGCAAGATCCTCAAGGTTCTCTAATGGAATCCTCATCCGAGGGTTCACTAATCTAGAGAGGAAGCAAGTGTTTCATCAGGAACTCCAACTTATGGAATTCATGGGATGATGATGTGATGACATGAGAAATGAAGCAGATCAAGGGATTGAAGATCTTTTCAATCAAGGAAGCTGTTGAAAGAAGCCTAGATGACCTAAAGGTAAAATGAGGTATGTATGCTTGTGTTTAATATTACAATGTCATGTCGTATGGTTGCAAGTAGCATGGATCATTACTTCTATCTTCAGAGGCATGATCAAGAGAAAAAGGATCTCTTCCTCTAAAAAGATGCAGGAAGGCATAAGTCACACTAGATGAAATCAACATAATATGTCCTCATATGAAGTATGAGGTAGTTGACTACAATTAAGAAACTCTGATTGAAAACTCCTGGGAATGAAATGTGTGAGGAAGGAAGAAATCATGAGATATGCAACCATGATAAAGGCAATCAACATCCAAAAGACCAAGAAGATTTGACTAGGAAAGCTCCCGGAAAGATATGAAGACTCTGATGAAAGTCTGAAAAAAAGATGTAGACCCTTAACAATGGATATCTTTGGGAGATGTGTCAACATGTATCCAGGATGTTGATACCTACAAGAAGATGTCATGATGAAGAGCCATCTCGAAAGGTACAATTTGATTTAGTGTTATATTTTGATTTCTTGAATAATATCTGGATGAGTTCATGCAGAGCTACTGGCACAAGAGTTGTAAGTACAAGTACAACTACCATTCATGTGGTGGATGGAAATCCATGAAAGAAACATGATGAAGAAGTAGCCATATGACAAGGGTTCCAGATATGTATCAAGAAGGCCACTTTCCATGAAAGGAATGACATGACGAACCAAGAAGGAAAGAGATGGATGGATGATGCCCTACAAGGAAGAAGCTTGACTGAATTTCATGACATCAAGGAAAGAAACTGATCAAACAGATGAAGGACCAACAAAGAAGAAGTTGTTGATGAAAAGGAGAGTCCCTAGTTAAGAGGGAGCTCTGACAAGTCCCTAATTGAGAGGGAGCTTGGGCAAGTTCCTGGTCAGAGGGAACTTGAGTACATTCCTTTACGAGAATGGGCATATCTTCCTTAGTTGAGAGGGAGAGATAGACACAACATTCTTGTCTTCACCTGGGAAGAAAAAATGGAAGGATTGGGTAATCATCTGGCATCCGATGCTCTTTGAGGATGTGTAGGGCATCCAAGATATGTGTAGGCAAGAGGACTGGCATTCTTTGAGGGCTGGTAACCCAAGATAAGAATAGTCCTAGAAGGTCATACTCAGTGAACACCCGGATGGGTATGTACCTTGAGAGACAATGATGAAGGTGTCTATAGTCATTGGTCTCGCCAACATTGTGCTCTGATTTAATGAGAGACAGAGTTTTCAGTTAAGGCCTTGTCGTGGAAACAATGTCGGTTACTATGATGCTATACAGATGGGTTATCAATCCAATTCTTCTTATGAGAAATTCTTCAGATTGATAATGACCAAGTACCATTATGAATACCTCCCTAGTTAAGACTCAAGAGGGAGTGTTGAAGAAAGTGTAACTAGGTTTAGTCTTCATAATGAGATTGTAATTATGATTTTTGTAAATAAGAAAATGAATTTATTATTATGCTTGCTTCATAGGTTTCATGAGCAAGAATTTTTATGTATAGATGGCTCCCATTGAGAGACTTAGGATTTATCTTTAAAGGTCAAAGAGTCAATGTCATGTAGGAAGAAACCTTCTTGGGCATGTATCAAATGTATTTGAGTCGTAAACAATGCCAAGAAGCCCTCCATATGATGAGCACAATCCTCTTCATCATGCCGGACTGCAAAATCGAATTTAAAGAAGACATAAGGAGACACATCGGTTCACTTTGTCATGTCGGCTCAAATATGGAGGACAAACTACTATATATACCCAACTAGGGTCTGCACAAAAGAGGGGGAAAGAACTCAGATTTTCAGTGATTTTTGGATGGGTACAGGTCTGAGATATTCGCATATACACCTTTGAAATTTCAGATGGAAAAAATAGTGAGACACTTTCAGATGGGTGCCACAGAGGGACAATCTCAACATAGTTGTGACAAGGAAGATCTTGGTGCAAGGAGAACACAGTCACAGTCTCGGTGAAGATCTCAGTGCAGGAAGAAAACACAGTCATAGTCTCGGTGATTGTTGGGTCCCTATAATACTAGTGATTACCCCATTACTATTGTAGTTGTATCCCTTATTAATATTGTTGTGCCCCTATTGTCCCCATATTGTTATCACTGTGCCCCGTAGAATCCCTCTATTGTTATTTTTGTGGCTTTATATTATTATTGTTAGGTCAGCTGGGTTATATTATGACTCCTTAGACTCCTATATGTAGAAAGGAGATTTTGTCATTTGAATCATCCAAGAATTGTTCATTTATGTAATGTAAAGGAGGTTGCCCCCTCGAAGAGGCTGAATTCTAAGGCGTTGATCTATCTTTTCTATCTTTTTCTTGAGTGGGTTTCATAACATTTGGTATCAGAGCTTTAGATTCTAGGGTTTCGCTGCTCCAAATAGGGCATCGCGACATTTTCACTATAACTTTCTTTCTGCGACGTTTCAGAAGCAAAAGAAAAAAAAACCCATTTGAGAAGAAATCGCGTTGAACCTCGAGTCCAAATTTCAGAGCTTTTTGCACTATATTTGCGGAGATATGATTTGAGGAAGTTGGTCTTTTTGCAGACTCCTGAATTACGTTCCAAACAGGCGACCTGGAGAAAATCATCATAACTTTCTCTCTGAGCATCAGATTGAAATTTCGTAAGAAGGTACAGAAAAAGGACGGACTATAGTTTCTTGTATATATTTTTCAGAGCCAAAGGTCAAAACAGTGACTCGTGGCACGTCGTACAAGTTTGCTCTACTGAACTAGTCTATAATCAGGTCACTGTGGGAGATTTCGCACAACTCTTCCTTGGAGAATCCAATTTGGATCAGACTGGTGGCATTGGAAAGGACACAGAGGGCTACTGCAGGTTGCAATTTCAGAACTGGATGATCTGAAAGTACAGAGATACATCAAAGCCTAAAGGCAATATCGAGCTTCTACAAAGTGAAAAAAGGTGTGTAGATTTTTTTAAATTTTTGCTTAAGCTTGGTTTGAAAAATTATTTTGAAGGAATT
>APFE030082942.1:181747-192454 GCA_000404065.3 Pinus taeda | reverse complement strand
GCCTCTCTGCTACGTATCCTTGGCTTAGGAGAGGATTCTCCAACCAAACTATCCCTACCCCTCACTACAAAAGCTCACTATCGAAATTCTCCCTGTAGCTACTCTACTTCAGGAAATCAAACTTCTGAACTCACTCTGTGTGTCTTCCAAATGACCCTCAAGCTTCCTTAAATAATCTCCTCGTTGACATTCAACAACCCAGATTAGAAGCTAATCAATGGCTAAGATCATTTCTGGTTGATCCTCGTCTTCTTCTAGAAGTTACACCCACAGTTTAGATTAATACCCATTAATTATTTTATTTTCCTAAGTTTAGACTTAGGGTCCCATTAAAAATAATTAATTATTTTAATAGAATTGTCTTCGGGTGGAATTTCCCAAAACTCTGTCTGGGTTCTTTGGAAGACATGTGACCAAGCCTCCCTGCAAAATTTGAGACTTAGAGCACATCTGATGCTACCAGAAATCAACATTCCCAACCTAGGTTGAGAAGTTGGGTATCCATCACTAGGTTTCTCTCATTGATCTAGTTTAATAATATGGACCATCCCCAGAGAACATTCTTAGATATTCAATTGGTACGTTTCACTAGAAAATTTAGCAAGCCTAGTGCAAAGCCTCACTAGGAAACCTAGGTCTTGTGACAACAAAGAGATTATCGATCACTATCACTTGAACACCCTCTGTTATGATTTTGTGGTTGGATGTTATTTCTGTTACCAACCACTTTGTGGGTGATATCCCCAGGAGAAAATTTTCTCCACGATGAGCCTCAACCGGCAACCAACAACCCCTTGATGCCTCCTACTAGTTCATGTGGCATTTCTCTGCCACCTGAGCCAGCCATGTGGTCCCTCACCCACCTGTATTGATGGTATGTTTGAATGTGGGCCTCCCGAATCTAAAGGTATGTCTTGTCATTTGGTAATTGAGTATTGGGTTTACTTATCATAGATACTTCTGGGTATGGATTGATGGGGGGATTTGGCAGAAAGAGTGGGCTTACCTTGATCTCTTTTGGTTGTTACCCTTGGATCTTAGGCCCGTGGGATCTCCTTTATTGACCATTTGGTTCTAGGGTGGTACTACTTGGGAAACCTTGACTTTGGGTGCTTGGTCCCGCTCCTTTACCCACACATATTACTCCCTTTCCACTCACTATACCCCCATTCATCTTTTCTCCCACTTGGGTCCGCATTTCCATTTTGGGTCCACATAGGGTCAACATCCCTATCCCATTACCTCCACTTTGGGTCAGGCCTAGAATGATGTTCCGGAGGTTGAAGCAATTAAAAGAAAAAATGAAAAGCATAATTGGCCATATTTAACAAGAAATTGTACCACAAAATGCAAAAGATGGCCGGGACAAAATAATCAACAAGTGGGCAAAAGCCAATGCATGAGCTTTACCCCAATCCATGGCCATCACCTTGGTTCCATATGTTGAAGGAAATGTAACTAGGTTCAGTCTTCATAAATGTACTTTTGATATTTGCATAGTCAAGAAAAGAAATATTATTTTTATAATATATGTCAATGAGTTTCTTGCTCATTGAATAGGTCTAACACACATTACAGTGCTATAGGTAAATCAAAAGGTCAGAAGCTAAGTTGTAGGAAACATGGGCAGGGGAGGAGTTTCCGTAAGGAAACAGAAACGAAACTTAGAAACGCGTATGATATGGCCCAAAAACACATTTCCGGCTGTACTGGCATGTTTCTCGAGGTGGAAACGTGGCCAGTACCGCCGGAAACGCGTTTCTGGGCCGTATGACGCCGTTTCCACATGTAGTTTGACTTTTTTTAAATTTTATTATTATTATTTTGTCTAATTTTTAATTAGGTTATTAAAATGAACTTCATGGTAATGTTAAATTCTTAAAGTAAAAGTGATATTCTCCTTTATTTTTCATTTTCATCCTTTTACTTAAATTTTTAACATTACCATGAAAGGACAGAGGATGTTTGAGAGCGGTTTCACCCTCATTGGATTTCATATGGAGAAAGTAGAATTTTAGATCTCACTCAAAATCCAGCAGACTTATCTGTTTTTCAGGATTTCAGGTTTGGGGGGATTGCAATGTTTCCATTGGATTTTATCATGTACTAGGGTATGGAACTTGTATTTAATCAAGAGAACCAAACCCTCTATGCAGGGGAGACTCGCAATAATCAAGACCATGTAGGTTATTAGGGTATGAAACTTGTATTTAATCAAGAGCACTAAGGTCGTTCGACTATGTAGGAGGAGACTCCCAATCAAGCACGAGACAAGAAATTAGAAATTTCTCATGGTTGATTTTGGATATTTCTATTTTCATTATGTGATCTTTCATGAGTAAATGTGATGTAAATTTAGAGACTTATAGATTATGCATTGACAATTTTATCATAATGTAATAAATTAGAATGTATTATATATGCTTTATGATTGCACATATTTCTTAAATGTCGCCTAAGATATAAATATATACTAATTAATATATATATATATATATATATATATATTAGCGTTTCCCCATTTCCAAAATTTGGGGGGGTCACGTTTCGGAAATTCGTACCTGTTTCCCTGTTTCGTGCAACTTAGGTCAAAAGAATTATGTTAAAAACCTTAAGGGTATGTTACATTGTGTATAAGAGTCAAAAAAGTCACCTCCAAGAAAAGTCAAGTCCCCTCCTATGCAAAGGCACCATCAAAGAGTCTCCTTCAAGCATGTGACACCACCAAAGAAACCATCCGAAGTAAGCATAACAAACCAAGCAACTCTGAAATCTGCGAAGAGAAGAGGCTAGAGAAAGGGCAACGAAGGACGAAGAAGAGGTCTCCTTGGACAGGGAAGGAAGGAGGAGAAAAGCTGAAATGAAGATGATTGTTTCTAGGGCTAGAAACATTGACACGTGCGAAGAAAGGGTGGTCAAGTTTGCGGGTATGACAGCAGGGACAAACAGTCCATAAACTAGCATTGATTGGGTTTGAAACTAGGCCTACAAGGCCTCCCAAGTTAAGCGAAGAATCCTATCTCTCTAGCGAAGGAAAAGGACCCTAATTCTCTAGTGTACCTCTCACACATGCGAGAATTAGGGCTGCAGAGCTGTCACACTAAGGAAGAATGAAGTGCCAGAAGAAGGACGAAGTGCTGGAAGGAGGTGAACAAAGTACAGGGAAAACATAGTGCAGAGAAAAGGAAGGACTTGACTTGTGTTTGGGGGATCTTCTAGTCAAGGGTCTAGGGTTTGGCATTGATCAAGAAAGAAGCTTCAATAAGAGAAAACTTACCAAAGGGTTTTCCTCTCAAGAGAAGAGAAGTTTTGACCCTGACAGAGAGCCAACATCTTGTGTTCTTGTTTTTATGTTTTTGATAGTAGTTTGATGAAGTACACACACATGCATTAATAATAATAAGAAGAAGATTAAGCTAACAAGGAAAAGTAAAAAGACTCCACAAATTGTTATGAAGTAAAGAAGAATCACACTACACCTAATTTCCCTAGATTCTTCAACATGGTATCGGATTTAAGGTGACACATCAAGGAAAGGGCATCTCAAGAACACTCATCAAGGAAGGACATCTACAAAAGTTGAAGTATCAAGCCAAGAAGTCTCTATCACATCAAGGACAAGAAGGCCCATCATCTATCATTCATCAGGGGAGACAACAAAGCTAGAAGAAGAGCCTTACATAAAGGCACCTACAAAGAAGAGTAGATCAAAGAGGGACCTACATCAAGCCACAAATTGTCAAGCAAGTCTCATCATCAAGCAAGCTCACTTGGAGAAGACATCTTGAGGAACATCAAGATTTAAGGAAAGAAAGCCATCAAGACTTCAAGGAGAAAAGAAGTCAACTACATTTCAAAATATATCAAGTAAGTATATGTGCCCTTCTGAATATACATCAATTTCTTTTTGCAAGGAAAGCAACAAATTGGTAGGTACCAATATCTTTCTTGCATGGAAGAAGAGGATTGATCTACTTCTCAAGGAGAATGAACTTCTAGAACATGTCAAACTTTCAAAGGGAATATCACTATCCCTATTAAGGAACAAACCCAAGCCTTAGCCAAGTACAATAAGGATGAGACAAGAGCTCAAGTGATTCTAATAGAATCCATCAAGGACTCTTTCATTCCTTATGTCTCCAAATTTGGAACATCAAAAGAAATTTATGATAAGCTAGTAGAGCTATTCTTGGTTTCCACAACCAGAGAGGTGATATCTCTAAGAAATGAATTGTACAAGATGAAGATATCAATGGAAGGAATGACTCCCTACTTCATGAAGATCTCTGAGATGAGGGATCCACTTCAAGAGCTTGGGGAAGTCATGTCCGACAGAGAAATGACATCTGTAGTACTCAATGCTCTACCTGAGGATTGGGGAAACTTCACATGAAGCGTATATGCCAAGAAGGAAGCAACCACAGGTAGTGAAATGTGGTCTTTATGCAAGACAGAGGAAACCAAACTTAAAGCAAAGGAAGATGTGGGATCAAAGGAGCAAGCATTTGCTACCATGGCCAAGAGAAAGGGAAAATTTGGCAAATCTGGTCCATGAAGAACAAACAACAAAGGCATGTTTAAAATCCAATGCTATGGATGCTAAGAATATAGACACTACAAAAGGAATTGTCCTAAGCTTAAGAGGGACAACAACAACAAAAGAAAGAGGGAAGAAGCTCACATGACTCAAGAGGTGAAAGAAGAAGAAAATAAAGGAAAAGAAGGAAGATCCTCCGGATCTCTACTATGACTAAGTCAAACTCTTTACTTCAAGTCTTCTTTCAAGATTTTGAGTAGAATAGGAGCATGTAGAAACTACATGGCTAGAAACATCTTCTAGAATCTAGAAATGTGTAGTACATAGAGTTCTAGATACTCATGTAGAAGTAGCATTTATAATGAGAACAAAATGCATGGTTAGAAATATCTTCTAGAATATAGGACCATGGTAGATATAGCTCAAGATATTCATGTAGAAGGATCATACCTGGTATAGGACCTCATCTATGATGAAATAAAATTGATCATGATTAAGAATCTCAAAAGACCTTCATCATCAAAAAGGAAAGAAACATTTGCAGGTTAAGGGTCTTCAAGATCCTAAGATGAAATCTTCAAAAGAAGATTCATGAATAAGAAGCAGATGTCTCATTGGGAATCCCATTCATGGGATTCAAGAAAAGGATGATATGCAGGCAAGCTAAGATGAAGCAAGAAGGGCCACACCAAGGACAACCAAATGAACCACACCAAGGACAACCAAATGAACCTAAGATGATCAAAGGAGAATCAAGATTAGGTTTGTAAGCATCAAAGTTTAGTCATGTTATCATTTGTATATTATTGAGTCATGGGAATAGTTCTATAACATGATCAAATATGAAAGAATCTCTTTCACCAAGGACATGCTCGAAGGCATGTACTACACTGCAATGAAGGTCAATATAAGGATATGCTCACATAAGGAGTATAAGATTGCTGACTAAGAAGCAAGAAGAAATGTTGACTAGTCTAGGAAGCAAGCAATGAAGAAGTGCTCTCACAAGGAGCATAAGGTGGTTGACCAATCTATCCAAGAAGAAGCAAATGAAGAAAGAGATCAAGCATGTGAAGAACACCATGATCACAAAGAATCACTTTCTGACAAAGAACCATTGAAGATATCTCCTCAAAGAAGGCAGGACAACTCTGACAAAGGAAGGAAGGAAGGACCCTTGACACGTATGAAGGCCTTGGAGATATGAAAGATGCAGATAACTGATTCTGCTCTACGAAGATGTGATGATGAAGAAGCCATCCAGCAAAAGCACCATTTAATGTTGAAGCAATATCCAGGATGAAGTCATGACGGGCTACTAGGTCGAAGCATGTAAACAAGCAAGTACAAGGAAGCATTGATGAGAAAAGTACTCCGAAGCATGGACAGATGACAAAGGAGTAGCCGAATGATAAGAAAAATGATATATGACAAGAAAGCCACTTTCCATGAAGGAAGCAATGACATGACAAACCAGGAAGGAAAGTGATCGATGGATGGTGCCCTACCTAGAAGAAGTTCGAACAAAGACTTCATGATATCAAAGAAAGGAAGGAGATCAAGCAGCTGAATGACCCACAAAGAAGAAGTTGCTGATGAATGAAAAAATCCCTAGTTAAGAGGGAGCTCTAACAGGTCCCTGATCAAGAGGGAGTTTTGGATCACTCTTGATTGCAAAGGAGTGACAATTGTGTTTTTCTTTTCATGTGTAATGCACTAGACCAGGACTAACAGCCGTAAGTCTAGATGAAGGCCATGAATGGAAATGTAGACACAAGATAGACACAACATTCTTGTCTTCACTTGGGAAGAAAGAATGGGAGGATTGGGTAATAATCTGGCATCTGATACTCATTGAGGATGTGTAGGGCATCCAAGACAAGAGTAGGCAAGAGGACCGATATTCTTTGAGGGCTGGGAACCCAAGATAGTCCTAGAAGGTCATGCTCAGTGAACACTCAGGTGGGTATGTAGCATGAGAGACAATGACTAAGGTGTCTATAAGTCATTGGTCTCGCCAACATTGTGCTATGATCTATTGAGAGAAAGAGCTGCCAGTCAAGGCCTTGCTGTGGAAACAATGTTGGTAATTATGATGCTATAATAGATGGATTGCAAATCTGGTTTCTTTTATGTGAATTCTTCAAGATTGAAACATAGCCAAACACCTTGTAATGTTGTATGAATACCTCCCTAGTTAAGAGCGAATGTTGAAGGAAATGCAACTAGGTTCGGTCTTCATAAATTTACTTTTGATATTTGTATTTATCCAAGAAAAGAACTATTATTTTTATAATATATGTCAATGAGTTTCTTGCTCATTGAAGTAGGTCTAACACATATTAAAGTGCTATAGGTAAATCAAAAGGTCAAAAGAATTATGTTAAAGACCTTAAGGGTATGTTACATTGTTTGTAAGAGTCAAAGAAGTCACCTCCAAGCAAAGTCAAGTCCCCTCCTATGCAAAGACACCATCAAAGAGTCTCCCTCAAGCATGTGACACGACCAAAGAAACCATCTGAAGCAAGCATAACAAGTTGACTTGCAAACAATCTACTATAAATAAAGGCTATCTACTCCATTACAACGTCAGCCAGGAAGCTCTGAGATCTGGGAAGAGAAGAGGCTAGAGAAAGGGTAACGAAGGATGAAGAAGAGGTCTCCTTGGGCAGCAAAGGAAGGAGGAGAAAAGTCAAAATGAAGAGGATTGTTTCTAGGGCTAGAAACAGTCACACATGTGAGGAAAGGGTAGTCAAGTTTGTGGGTATGACAGCAGGGACAAACAATCCATAAACTATTGTTGATTGGGTTTGAAACTAGGCCTACAAGGCCTCCCAAGTGAAGCGAAGAAGCCTATCTCTCTAGCGAAGGAAAAGGACCTTAATTCTCTAGGGTACCTCTCACACGTGTGAGAATTAGGGCTGCAATGCTGTCACACTAAGGAAAAACAAAGTGCCAAAAGGAGGTGAACAAAGTACCGGGAAATCATAATGCAGAGAAAAGGAAGGACTTGACTTGTGTTTGGAGGATCTTCAAGTCGTCTAGGGTTTGGCATTGATCAAGAAAGAAGCTTCAATATGAGAAAACTTACCAAAGGATTTTCCTCTCAAGAGAAGAGAGGTTTTGGCCCTCACAGAGAGCCAACGTCTTGTGTTCTTGTTTTTATGTTTTTGATAGCAGTTTGATGAAGTACACACACATGCATTAATAATAAGAAGAAGAAGATTAAGGTAATGAGGAAAAGTAAAAAGAATGCACAAATTGTTATCAAGAAAGAAGAATCACACTACACCTAATTACCCTAGATTTTTCAACATAGGAAACCCCAACACTCGTTTAACCTATCAAACCCTAGGTCTTATGCATATTTTTCTAGGTCTTCTTGTAGAAAGAGAATTGCTTCCTAGTGAAGCCTTGACCAAATATTGAGTCTTTCTTATAAGATCCTAGCTTACCAACTTATTTCCTATCCTTAGAATATCTCTCATAGGTGATTTTATCCGACTGGGACTCTTCCCATCGGTGAAAGTTTGTAAAGAGTAGGGAGTTTTGGCTGTGGTGACAATGGGCCACTACCCCATTGTTAGCACTTGGTTTAGTTTCTAGCCTTGCAGGATTCCCTCTCCAAGGCTTGCTAAATTTCGTGGTAACAAGAGGTACCTTGATCAAGCCTTCACATCACCCTAATCTTATTGAATTAAAATACCGTTATGTTCTATATTGGGATGCCTCTTGTGTGGTGAAATTCCACTAAAGAGTAGGAGGTGGAGTGTTAAGTTGACAGTGGCAGCCACCTCATTATTGCATTAGGGTCTAGCCCTTGCCTTGTGATCCCCTTGACAAGGCTTGCTCAATTTTGAGGCAACAAGTCCAATGCATCCCAAATCCTAAAATTTACACAATTCAATATGCCAAGAGAAAATGAGGAGGAGTCCTCTATCCTCAAATAGGACTAAAGACCATTACTATGAAATCCCAGAACTATCAAGTAAACAAACGTGTTCAAATAATTGCACTCAAAAAGCAATAGATAAAAAATTTGTCATCAATCCAACTAACGAAAGAAGTGTCCCTCAACATCCTAGCACTATATTCTATAAAACCTATGTATAAATACATGTGAATGATTCAACAATCATGACAAAAAATGATAAGAAGTAAATTATGGGAACTATTTGCACCACTCCAGATCCTTAAAGCAATATGTCAATCAAAATGTCAAACATCCACGTAAGTAACAAAATATGCAATAAGTGACTAAATCCTCAAATGCCAAATTGGCAAACTATCCATCAATATCAATATCTTGAAAATCCTCTAAATCCTCAAAAAACCTCCCCATTAAAATAACATTCATGCCAGTATCTTAAGTATATTGAAAAAAATCTAAATTATCGAGTGTTGAATTGTATTGGTACATAACCTCTAGAGTCTAAAGGTGAAATTGTCCAATCCAATATCCTTAATCAATCATGAAAAATCATAAAAAAATGTTGAGTGATCCATGTCAACAAAATCAGTGAATCCCCAATCCAACATCTTGAATAAATCGTAACCCACAAAATCAAATTCTTAAATAAACCGTAATCCTCAAAATCAAATTGAGACTTTGAAACTTGAAATTTGACAATCATCACTAAACCCAATCAATTGAAATGTGTGAAGTCCTTTGTAAATTAGCAATATTAATATACCACCCATGGAAGTGGAAAACGGTAATGTCAAAGTAGAGTTTAAAGATTCAATCTTTAGCTCAAAAAATGAATTTAAATTGGATGTCTGTCACGCCCCAAGCATCAAGTTCTGAATTAAAAAATTCATGTCCATCTATTGTAGTGTTGCGGGGGAGTGCCCCCCCCGATCCCGCTCCCAATCCGTGCTCTGGGTGGGAGCGACTCGGGAGCACGGTCCCTAAAATTTTTTTTGCTCCCTGCCTTTTCGGGAGCGTTTTGCCTTTTTTGCAGTTTTTTTTTGGTAGTAATGTTCGAAATGCAATTTTTTTTTAAAGAAACAAATAATTTTTGAGTGGGGCAGCTTAATGATCAAGTTTATGTCCCTAGTATTGATATGCTATTCAGGGTCATGTTAAATTCTTAAAGTAAAAGTGACATTCTCTTTAATCTTCATTTTCATCCTTTTACTTAAATTTTTAACATTACCATGAAATGACTCGGGATGTTTGAGAGTGGTTTCGGCCTCATTGGATTTCATATGGAGAAAGTAGAATTTTAGATTTCATCAAATCCAGAGACTTATTAGTTTTTCAGGATTTCAAGATTGGGGGATTGCAATGTTTCCATTGAATTTTGTCATGTATTAGGGTATGAAACTCGTATTTAATCAAGAGCACCAATCCCTCTATGTACCTTGATGTTAGTGACATTGGTTGTCGAATTCCTCTATCAAGACCCTTCTAAAAATGTACGCATCATTCAAACAAAATCTTGACTTAACATGCTATGCTTTTTCTATCTTATGTTAATTCTTAGAGGGTGATATTAATGACAAAGATCCCTATACAGATATAGAGGTAATGACAAAGATACCTCTGGATATTAATGCTTAGAGGGTGATATTAATGACAAAGATCCTGATTTTCCAACGAGACTAAAAAATTAGACATTTCTCGTGGTGGCAAGAGGTCCAAGCATAAGAAATAGATAATAAATTTACTTCTTTTTTCTAGTTTCTAGTAGTTTTTATAACTATTGATTCTTTCATATTTATTATGATATTTTTTTAAACAATATATGACAATTTAAGTTTGAAGTTGGCAATTATAACTCATTAGCAATGAATTATGAATATGATGCTTCATGAAAGTTGAAAGTTGTTTCATTTCATTTCATTTTATAACATTTCATTTCATGTTAGACATTATTTGTTGTAATGGTTACACTTAGCTCACAAGTACAACTTTGGTGATCAATGACAATAAATGTTATATATTGAATTTTGAAAGCTTGAAACTTTAAGATTGATGAATCATGAGACTCAATATGTTGTATGTTACTATGTTACTAACTTGTGGACGTGGTTGATGAAGATTATAGCTTCTAGATGATTGCTGTTATATGGTTCAATCTATGTTTTTTTTATTTTTTTTATATCTAATTCATCATTCTACATGTTTTTGTTGACATATATGTATCAAAATATAGAAAATATAA
>APFE030082942.1:158959-181578 GCA_000404065.3 Pinus taeda | reverse complement strand
AAAAAGCACTCTGATATTTGCTCCCAAACCGGGATCTTCTGAAAATGTTGCTCCTGCACCCATTTTCGCGCCTGCTCCCAAGTACCACTGGTCCCCGGAAAAACCCAATTCGGGAAAACCAGTGCAACAACTCTAAGGGTTTTATATTATTATGCAGTGGTTTTTGAATACAACTCTAGATGCCCTTTTGACAATCCAGTTACAGAGAAATAAACTAGCAGAAAAACTTAGTGAGATTACCTCACTCTACCCGGCAATACCTGACTGTTCCGGTAGCTGAACCAACTGTCCCTGGATATCTCTGCGTTGGCCCTGCATAGGCCCTGCATCAGCCTCAAAAGGCTTTGTGTCGGCTCAAATAGGAAACGTTTTCCCTTTGGAGCAATTTCTAGCCCTCCCAGCTCAGAAATGTCAGCTCCCTCAGCAAACTCGGATTTCTGAGCTGGAGACTACACAACTTCTGCGTGAGCCCTCCTGGCTCAACGTCAAGCTCTACGTGGACCCTTTTGGCCCAACATCAACTCCTTCTCGGTCTGCACTGCCTCCTCCTGGTGTCTCTCTGCCTCTCTGCTGCGTATCTTGGGCTCTGGAGAAGATACTCCAACCCAACTATCCATGCCCCTCACTACAAAAGCTCAATATCAAAATTCACCAAGTAGCTCCTCTGCTCTACTTCAGAAAATCGAACTTCTGAACTCTCTTTGTGTCTTTCCAAGTGACCCTCAAGCCTCCTTAAATAATCTCCTCATTGACATTCAACGACCCAGATTAGAAGCTAACCAAAGGCTAAGATCATTTTTGCTTGATCCTTGTCTTCTTCTAGAAGTTACACCCACAATATATATTAATACCCTTTAATTATTTTATTTTCCTAAGTTTAGACTTAAGGTCTCATTAAAAATAATTAATTATTTTAATAAAACTGTTTCTGTGTGGAATCTCCCAAAACGATTTCTGGGTTCTTTGGAATACATGTGCCCAAGCCTCCCTGCAAAATTTGAGACTTAGAGCACATTCAATGCTATCATAAATCAACACTCCCTCTTAGCGAGGAATGTGCTCTAACAATGCCTCTCACTGAAGCAACACCCTAACTTCATAACATCGTCTTCTACGCTGTTGATGTCTGACATGTTGTCCATCAACCACTGCGCAAATGCTACATCTGTACTGCTGCTGACCCTACCACTGTCAACATTGCATCCGTACTGCAACTCCCTTTGAAATTTTGCATCCGTGCTACTGTTGGCACTGCCACTGCCAATTGCCACTACACTGCAAATTGTTGTTGCTACTTCATCAACAACGAAAAAAAACATCCCAAATTACTGAACTAACTGTGTTCAGTATGATACCATGTGAATGTTGGAGCTTGACCGCTTCTAGTCTTTGCGTTGACCCTCTGAATCTACTGCGATGCTGCTGACTACTGCTTTGTGCCATCTGCACTGCTGCCAACACTGCTCTGCGTTGCTCAATCTCTGCGCTCCTAGCCATTGCAACTATCTCTTCGACATTCCTTGGCACCATCCAACACTAGTCCATCCTGCTACTTCTGATCTGGGCTTCCATAGCAAGGAATTGACCCGAGAGGTGGGCTCCTCAAGGATCCTGCCCATCTGTAGCTCTTCTGAACTACATCTCTAAATCTCCCCACCTCCCTCTTGGAGATGCAATTACCATCTCTGCCAAATAGAAATGTCGAACAACCTCCTCTCTCCTTTGCGCAACACTGGACTAGCCTACGCACTCCCTTTTGGAGCTTGTAGATCTGCCCCTCTCCGCTATTGCTCAGCTAGTAAGAATTCAGACTCCTTGGCTGGAAGTCCTCTGAGGAAGAATTCCCTCTACCATGTCTCTCTCTTCTTTTTGATGACTTTTTGCCCAGCAAAATGGCTTGCAAAAATGACTGCATCCCACTAGCTTCTCCTCACGCTGAGGCTTTAACGTTGCTCCCTCTGCCACGGCAAGATCTCGATCTGGTATCCCTTCTCTCTATCGACTCACTCAAAGAGAGACTACCTCGAAATTCAGCCCTCCGGCTAGGACTGCGCAAACCTTTTGGGGTTTCGAACTACTGCCTCTTACAGTTATTTCGATCTCCCTCTTCTGCTTAGAGTTGGGTTCTCTAGCACTGTTCTTCTTGCTTCACCTGCACTGCTCTGATACCACGTGAAAATTCGAGAATCCCGTCCGAATCAACTACTGCAACAACTCATTAAACTTCTCTTATCTATTAATTACTGAAACAAATTATTTACTGCTTCCTACAACAAATATCAAAGCTAATACAACTACAACCTTCACTTAATTAATTAATTTGCCCAAAACAAGAATAGAACAATAGAGAAAAAATACACACAAATGATAGTTGTTTTTAGACAAATGTCCCCGAAAAAACCCAATGCGGGAAAACCAGTGCAGCGGCCTGAGTGTTTTATATTACTATGCAGTAGTTTCTGAATACAACTTTGGATGCCCTTCTGGCAATCCAGTTACAGAGAAATAAACTGGCAGAAAAACTTAATGAGATTACCTCACTCTACCTGGCAATTCCCAGCTGTTCCAGCAGTTGAACCAACTGTCCCTGGCTATCTTTGCATTGGCCTTGCATAGGCCCTAATTCAGCCTCAAAAGCCTCTGTGTTGGCTCAATTGGGAAACATTTGCCCTCTGGAGTAGTTTCCAGCCCTCCTGACTTAGAAATGTCAGCTCCCTCAACAAACTCGAACTTCTGCATTGGAGACTACACAGCTTCTGCGTGAGCCCTCTTGGCTCAACATCAAGCTCTGCGTGGGCCCTTCTGGTCGAGCATCAACCCCTCTTAGGTCTGCACTGCCTCCCCCTGGTATCTCTCTGCCTCTCTGTTGTGTATCCTAGGCTCTGGAGAAGATATTCCAACCCAAATATCCTTGCCCCTCACTAGAAAAGGTCACTATCGAAATTCTCCTAGCAGCTCCTCTGCTCTGCTTCAGAAAATCGAACTTCTAAACTCTCTTTGTGTCTTTCCAAGTGACCCTCAAGTCCCCTTAAATAATCTCCTCGTTGACATTCAACGGCCCATATTAGAAGCTAATCAATGGCTATGATCATTTCTACTTGATCCTCGTCTTCTTCTAGAAGTTACACCCACAATTTATATTAATACCCTTTAATTATTTTATTTTCCTAAGTTTAGACTTATGGTCCCATTAAAAATAATTAATTATTTTAATAAAACTATTTATGGGTGGAATTTCCCAAAACGCTTTCTAGGTTCTTTGGAATACATGTGCCCAAGCCTCCCTGCAAAATTTGAGACTTAGAGCACATCCAATGCTATCAAAAATCAACAGTTAATCTGTTGCACTTCACCGGCCTCCAAAACTGAACTGAACTGCCACTACTAAGCTCTCTTGTGAATTCTAGATAAATTCACCAAGGGGAGATGGGTGCTCGCCCAATCTCACTAAATCACCCAAGGGTTTCCGTCCTAGGGCTACCAAGGAAGTAGAGAACTGAGTTCTCAACCTCTCATACAAGAAGGAATATCAAATCCAAGATGTCCTCTAATGGGCTCCTCCTCTTTTATAGATCTGATGATCCCCTCTCCAACCTCCTATTTTATTATTATTTTAATCATGGAGCACTTTCCCTCTTTTATTTCAATTAAAATAAACTTTTTTCTAAGAATAAAATTTCGGTGACAATCACATCCATATACATTTGTCGACGCATTTCGAACCAACTAGTGTGGTTCATCGTTAGGACAAAATGAAGAATCAGATCATGGCAGCGGGTTAAATAGAGAGACAGATCATTCCAACGGCTATAAAGAAACGACTACTTTTGACTAGGTCAAAAAATAGGTGAAGGATTAATTTACTTCATAATTTAAATAATTAAATCAAATATATATAAATAATTATTAATATTATTTTTCAATTAAATTTGAAATTACGATACGCTTTTTACTTTTTTTACCCAATTCATAATAGGGGTTACTTTTGAGTGGACTAAGAATTAGGAGAAAATTAATTTTCTTTTATAATTTAAATATATATATATAGTATATGATGAGATATTTTTACTAAATCCTTAAAATGAGGCCTTGGATGCTTTATTAATTAAAAGAGGAATTGTAGAAAATATATAAAAATAAAGGGAAATATTATTCTTGTTTGAAAGTATAATAAATAAGAAACTAAAATAAATTATAAAATACCAAAGTCAAAGGTTGAATATAAAAATAAATTAAGATTTATAACAAAAAATATAAAAGGGGAAAAGGGTAAATTGGCCACCATGTCTCCTCAAGTCACTAAAACTCGCATCTAACCATCCAATCCTGTAGATCTTATCGTTTTGGTTCCAACGAGCTATTACACTAATTAATTAAGCATAATTAATTGAGGCAGGTCCAATAATAACTCTGTTTTTTTGAAAGTTGTCGGAATGCACCAGAACGAAAGGCAAACTTTGAAGATGATGGAATATACCAAGCGAATACCATCGAACCTCATAAAAACTCCTCAAAACCCCTCCAAAAGACTCTAGGCCCGTTGATGACATCATGCACCTATGACCTGTCTACCCCCAACTCTAAAAGTCCATCCTAACCATGTCATAAGGAATACTAGAAAAAGGAACATTACAAATCCTCCCGCCCCAAGATTGCTTGCCCTTAGGAAATCCAAAGCTATGGACCAATCTGGTGGCCCAAAGCAACTGAGACCCAATGCTCGGATCCCATACGAACCACTGGGTGATGCTCTGCCTCTGTGTCAACCCACCATGAACAGACCCCTCAATCCACGAATCCCATACCAATCGCTGACTGAACCTGTCATCAACAAATCCTCCTAGATCACAATGCCACCAAGAACAAGTATCAACGCTCCATGTCTCCTGCTGTACTATAACTCCAACAATGAGTGTTGCTCCACCCACCGCCTACCAAATAATCACCTCTCTCTAATCCAACCCTTGGCATAGACCAAGGTCAATCTCACCATGTTGATACTTTGCTGAAATACTGATGAATGACCATCCTACATCTTGCTATCAACTGAAGCATGTAGTATCCCTCACCTCTAAGGGCTCCTGTAGTACAATGCTTCTGACTAAAATTGATACCCTGTCAATAAGGTACCAACTCATGATCTCTCGCCAATCCAATGCATGGATACCTGAGTAAGGGACAAGTCTACTAGGCAGATATGGGTCCTTGCTCGACTTATGATGCTCTATCTAGTCAATCAACCATATTTTTATAAGGAAACCTGCCCCTCTCTCTAAAATAGGCAAAGTGGGCAAAATGTGGTACAAGCCCTGTCTATGTACTCTTGGAGAGGGTTGCAGCCTGGAAATACTACAGCTCTACCAGTTGCCACTGCACCTATCTACACCGCATCAATGAGTAGGCCTAAATATGGATGCACCACCATTCCAATAGCTCCTCCCTCCTCTGATCGAGAACTCCGCACTCCCGCAAAACTAGCACGTCAACCTCCAACACCTCTTGAGGACAAGTGTCTGCAAATATTGCTTGTTAGCCCTGAGGTGCAGCGCTGCTATTTTGAAGGCTAAAGGAAGGAAATGGTTTGTTTTGCTGTCGTGGAGAGGTTCCCACATAGTCCATCACCCCACTTTTCTCACTCATCCACTCCCATTTTCATTCATTCATGTCCTAACCCAACCCTCGCATCATAACAAAAGCCACTTTCGCCTTGGCCCTATGTAAATTAACCCATTTTTTCCCTGAAAACCTTATCTTTCCGCCCATATGCACCCCTTTGCACATTTCTCAATGTCATCATGTACCTCCGTGTCCCCCCGTCGTCGATCTTCTCACCGATCTGACGGCTCGCACTTCACCTGACCGACGTGATATGCTCGATCAACGGACGTGATATGCTCAATCAAACATCACCGTTAGATCACTTCCGCCAGATCTAACGGTTATCGCGCATATCACTCGGGCAACAAGTGAGAGGGATACCGGCCCAATAAAGGCAGTTTCCTCTCTCTCCTCCACTGCTACGTGGCGCCCGATGAATGGATTCAGGCAGGCTCCAACCTTTACCGCCCAATAGTAACCATTTCTGCTTGGGTAAAACTGCTACCAGGAGTTCTCTTTCAAGCACCTCCTCTGCCCGATAGCCGTTCAATCTACCGATCCAAGATCTGATGGCTCGGACTTATTCTGCTCTCGGCACGACTTCAAGGCTCCAGCATTTGATCTCCTCCGTCCATTCCTCTCGATCCAATGGCCCTCGTTCACCATCACCGTAGTTCACCCTCCACTGCCCGACCAACATCTTGACCGTTGATCCATCCCATCCAACGGCCCACATGCCCCCGTACCCCTCTTCCCATCAGTCACCTAGGAAGGAAAATTGTTGGCTCTATCAGTATTTGTGACAGTCGGACAGTTGAACTGAAATAATGGAATGCATGGCCGAAAGGGGAAAAGACAACAACATGATGCAGCCAAACCGACAAAAATGATCATGGAGCATCGCTGGCATGAGGGAGCCACCTGATAGTGCGACAAAATTACCAGAATTTGATTACCATGTTTGTTAGAAACAAAGGACTCTGAGCTCATGTTTGTCTAGTTATGGCATCAAGTAGTTAGAAGACAGAGGGGATGGATTAAGACATCTCAAACCTTAGAGAGCCTAAAAGCATTGTAAAAAGCCTATAAATGGCTGAAAATTAGAAAAAAAACAAGGGTTCAACTGTTGGAGACTATGGATACTCTGTTCCTTCCAGCATCTCATCTTCATTCCAGTAATACAAGCTTATTTTGCTATTACATGTTCAATTGTCATCTTCTCCTCTGTTCTAAGCTTGCACTTGAATAGGTTATTCATGTTTTCTTCTGTGTCTAATGCCAGATAACTGTCATCTTATCTTTGCGTTGATAAATTAGATCTGCAAGCTTCATTTACTTTCTGTAGCTAGCCATTCATATGTGTTTTAGTATGCATCTGCTAGTACAGTCAGGATTCTCCACCTATTCAATGAATCTATAAACTATTGAGCATTAGTGGTGTAAAGCCTTGTCAAGCTAAGGGTGTTCATGCATGTCTTGAGTGAAAACATAGTTGAAACAGTCATCCGACTTGATCCAAAACCCCAATTCATTCCAATAGTTCAGAGAACGATATTCAAGATTTATATGTTACCAGGCATCTCCGAGCTACAACCTAGGAGAGTTTCCTGGAGTGATAACATAATTGGCGCCGCTGCTGGAGAGAGGACACTAAAGCTCAGCTTCCCTGGGGGACGACACAGATCCAGCTTTGATGATAGACAAAGTCTGGACACTATTTGGGTTGTAATCATCTATCTGGCGACTCTACTGGAGGAAGAACCTCTTGGCGACTCTACTGGAGGACGAACCTCTTGGCGACTCCACTCCATAGTTTTGGCTTAGTTTGGGAGGCATACTTGGAGAAATCCTCTGAAGCCACGAGCTGACCCAGTACCTAACCCTGAAAAAATCATCAAAGAAATAAAGGTGTTGCAGAAAGGAGCATCAGGTTCAGGTAGTTCTAAACAATATTCTATATCTCTTCAAGAAAAACCTGTAATAGAACAAATACATGTTGAGAGTATAGCATCTAATACTAGCAGTGAAGAAAAAATCTCAGAGATTCATAGAGCTCCTTATTCTTTAGGTTCTTCTTTCATTGTAAGCCCAAAGGAAACCTCTCCTCCTATCCATCATCTTCCTCTAGTCCTATCAGTCACTCCTCAACCCCCTATCATTCAGACTTACAGTGCCCCTATACCCACCACAGTTATGGCAGCACCTACCAAAATTGAAAGAATCATAGCTGCTAGGTATAGGCCTCTAGTACTGCCCACTCGATTGAATGCCATGCCTAATGGAGAATATCAGAAGTATATGCCTAAGTTCATTGGGACTGAAGGTGTTACAGCGGAAAAACATCTTGAATCATTTTATAGCTATGTTGATAACCTGAACATTAGTGACGCTGATGTATGGATGAGAGTCTTTGTCCAAAGTCTAGATGGAGAGGCTAGAAAATGGTTCAAAGAACTGACCCCAAGGTCTATAGCAAATATTGAAGCTTTGGATGATGCATTCCTAAAGCATTGGGGGGATAAGAAGGATCTACTCTACTACCACACCAAGTTTGGGAACTTAAAGAGGGAAAATGGTGAGTTGTTGTCTGATTTTAATAAGAGGTTTAACCGCATGTACAGCAAGATACCAGTTGAAGTAAAACCCACCATTACCTCTGCTAAACTCACCTATGTCAGTGCCTTTGATTCTGACTTCTGTCTACTGTTGAGGGAGAGACGATGTGCTACCTTGGCTGATATGCTGGATGCAACCTTGGAAGTAGAATCAAACATCATGGCTACAGAGAATCTCAAGGGGAATGTTGATAGAAGAAGACAAAGGGGCGAACCTTCATCATCTTCAGATCCTAAGATAGATAAAATGACCAAGATGATAGAGTCATTAGCCTCTGAAATCTCCAAAGTAAAGGTTGAGCAGCACCCTAGGAAAGGAAGAGTTCCTAATATCTTTGCTCCTAGAAATCCAAATCCATATAAAAGAGCTAATAAGCAGTTGCAGATTCTGCAAAGAAGCAAAGATGCCAATGAAGACCAAAGGGTGAAAACCCCTTTCCAGAATGTAGTCATGGAAGAAGAATAGTTTGAAGAAGATGATGAGATCCATTGTCTGGAGGACAAAGGAAGTGCCTCCTTCTTGACTTTAGCTGCCAATGAAAAGTCATTATTCAATGACCAGATCAGCCAAGAGTGGGATGGTGGAGCTGTTCTACAAACTGGGGATCAACACGGATATGATCTGAGGTTGAAGATGAATAATGCCAAGGAAATTCCTATTCAAAAGGTTGTTATCCTCGAAATATAGCAAGCTAATAAGCAGAAATGACCGGCCATTGATCCCATCATCTTCAAAGCTCCAGCTCACAAGGTAAGAAGCCCTGACAAGTCTCCTTCTCCTTTCATTTTTGAATCAGAAATCCAGAAGCTAAGAATACCTATACCTCTGATTGAACTAGTGAAGAATGAGTCCTTCAAAAGATCTATCCTGGAGGCCCTTGAGCCTAAAGCCATCCAAGCCTCCACTGACTATGTAAATCTGCAAGATGACAAACCCGTTGTTGTTCTCAGCCCAATGATTGAAAATTATGATGACAACTCCCCATCATTTTATGTCTCTTTGACTATTCATGACAAAATCCTTCACAAGTGCCTTTTGAACACAGGGGCCAACCATAATCTAATGCCCAAGGCTATCATGGATGAGTTGGATCTTGACATTACCAAGCCTTATCATGACCTATTTTCTTTTGACTCTAGAAAAGTGAAATGTTTGGGATTAATCAAAGACCTAGACATCACCTTGTCTCAGCTACCCATGAAGAGCATGATGATGGATATTGTGGTAGCAGATGTACCCCCCAAGTTTGGCATGTTGCTTTCCAGAGATTGGATCAAGAGATTAGGTGGAACATTGCAAAATGATCTGTCCTATGCTATTGTCCCAGTTTTTGGAGGTGAGAGTAGGAGATTATACAGAGAAGCTCAGTTGGCTTATATCGTCAGTGATGAAAGGAATCCCACTAATCATCCCATCTATGCTGTCGACACTAATTTTGGAGCTTGTATTCTTCAGATTGAAGAATCCTAGTTGGCCTCCATACAGCTTAGGAAACCGGTTTACCAGATCATAGAGGAAGAAGGCCCACAAATTTGGGACATGTTCTTTGATGGAGCTTGCTCTAAGGAAGCTACAGGGGTAGGCGTAGTCCTTGTGTCCCCCACATAAGAATGCATTCATTTATCTTTCAAGTTAACTTTTCAGGTCACAAATAACATAGTAGAGTACGAAACCTTGATATTGGGCTTAAACGTTGCTAAAGAAATGGGCATCAAAGATCTGAAGGTGTTTGGAGATGCAGACCTTATCATCCAGCATGTGAACAAAACTTTTCAAACAAAGCATCCAAGGCTGAAAGCATACAGAGATGAGGTATGGAAGCTCAAGGATTTTTTTAATAGTTTTAGCATTTCTTACATCCCTAGAATGAAGAACCAACTCGTTGATTCCCTTGCAGTATCTGCTAGCACATTTATTCCTCCTTTGCCTCCTAAATTGACTTATGAAGTTCAGGTGAAATATAGACCATCTATGCCTGCCAATGTCAAATACTGGAAAGTTTTTGAAGATGATGATGAAATTAATAGGTTTTTACAAGTCATTGATGAATTACCATTGAAGAATGCAACCAGTCCAAGCTAAAAGACGAGATTGGTCAGGATAGCATTGTTCAGCTACCTAGTAACCATATACCCAAAGGATTGGTGCCCCTAGAGAAGTTGTTTGATCATAATTATGTACCTTATAGGCCTGCCAAAAAAGAAAATGAGTTTGCAGTTCATAGACATAATGTAGGGAGTCCAGCCCATCCAAAGTACATAAATCTGTCCACTCACTTGTCTGTTGCCCAAAGTTCCGAGTACTACACCTTGATGAAGCAATTCGATGATATTTTTGATTGGGAATACAGTGATCTTAAGACCTATGACACAAACATCATTCAGCATAAGATCCCACTGGAAAAGAACACCATCCCTTTTAAGCAGAAATTAAGACCTATTAGCCCTTTCTTATTGCCTTTGATTGAAAAGGAAATCAAAAAGTTGTTGGATGCCAAGATCATAGTTCCCCTAAGGTATTCAAAGTGGATAGCTAACCTTGTGGTAGTGACAAGGAAGAATGGAGAAATCAGGCATTGTGTTGACTTCAGGAATTTGAACAAATGCTCTAAAAAAGACAACTACCCCCTGCCTAAGATGGAACACTTGCTGCAAAAGGTTTCAGGGGCTCAATTCATGTCTTTCTTAGATGGATTTTCAGGTTACAATCAGATTGTTGTACACCCAGGAGATCAGGAAAAAACCGCCTTCACTACTCGGGGCACTTTCATGTACTCCAAGATGCCTTTTGGACTGATGAATGTTGGGGCCACTTTTCAGAGGGCCATGGACATAGCCTTTGTGGGAGAGAAGGACAAGTTTGTCCTTATTTACCTTGATGACATAACAGTCTTTTCCAGCGGTCACAAGGACCATTTGTAGCATTTGAAGAAGGTGTTTCTAAAGCGCAGATAGTTTGTAATTTTTGTGAACCCAAAGAAGTCACAGTTCTCTCTAGAAGAAGGCAAACTTCTGGGACATATTGTTTCTGCTGAAGGTGTGAAGATCAATCCAGCAAGGGTTCAAGCAATTCAGACATTGTCCATCCCAAGGTCAAAAAGGGACATTCAATCTTTTCTGGGTAAGATTAACTTTGTCGGGAGGTTTATTCCAAATTTTGTAGAGCTAATGAAGCACATCACTTCTATGTTGAAGAAAGGATCAGAAATAAAATGGACAGATGTTGCAAGAAGTTATTTTGAAGCCATCAAACAAGCTATTGTGAAAGCTCCCACTCTAATCAGACCAGATTACACCAGGGAGTTTTATATCTTCTCTTTTGCCTCTTATGATACACTTGCAACAGTTGTATCGCAGAAAAATGATGAAGGTGTAGAGCATCCTGTGGCCTTTTCCAGCAGAACTCTAAGGGATGCTGAACTAAGGTATGACCTCATTGAAAAAGAAGCTTATGCTCTCATAAAATCTTTAAAGGCATTCAGAATTTATATCCTGCATTCCAAAGTGGTTGTGTATGTACCTTCAGCCCAGTAAAAGATGTCCTAACTCAAGCAGATATTGATGGAAAGAGAGCTAAATGCATTGCAAAATTCATAGAGTTCAACATAGAGGTGAAGCCCACCAAGCTTGTCAAAGGCCAGGGCTTGGCTAAGCTTATGGCTGAAGAAAATTGCAGTTTGTTAAACATCATTCGCATGGTTTCAAATTCAAGTAATGAGCAGACAGAGGAAGCAGTAGAAGAGCAAGGGTAGAATCAGTGTTTGGCTGAAAATCTAGCCACCTGTGAATGGTATTCCAATATAGTTCATTTTTTGCAAAAGCTAGAAGTCCCTACATGGCTTAGCTCAAGTCAAGCCCGGGCCATTAAGCTCAGATCAGCCAAATTCTACATTAATAAAAACCTGCTTTATTGGAGAGATCCATCAGGGATCCTCTTGAGATGTCTAGACAAAAGACAATCTGTGGAAGTCATGCACTAGTTCCATTCAAGCATCTATGGAGGACATCATTATTGGAAAACCACAACCCACAAGATCATGAGAGCTAGTATTATTGGCCTACTATGTTCTCTGATGCGTTTTCTTTTGTGAGATCTTGTTACAAATGTCAAAGGTTTGCAGGAAGACAACAACTAAAATCTCTGCCTTTGAAGCCAGTACACGCCAATGGTCCCTTCCAGCAGTGGGGCTTGGACTTTATAGGTGAGATCAATCCACATTCCAATGGCCAGCACAAATGGATCTTGGTAGCCACTGATTATTCACCAAATGGATTGAGGCTATACCCACCAAAAATGCTAATCATCAGGTTGTCATAAAGTTCTTGAATGAGAATATTTTCACTAGATTTGGTTGCCCAACCAAACTAGTCACTGATAATGCAACAGCTTTCAAGGCAAAAGAATTGGTGGACATGTGTAAATCCATGGGCATTCAATTGGTGCATTCTACCTCATATTATCCTCGAGGCAATGGCCTAGCAGAATCATCTAACAAGATTCTTATAAGGATAATTAAAAAACTGTTCGAGGACAACAAAAAGAGCTAGGATTCCAAATTGAAGTTTGCACTATGGGTTGACAGGGTTACCAACAAGAAGTCCATAGGAAATTCTCCATTTAAGCTGGTTTATGGCACTGATGCTATTTTTCCTATCTAGTTGATTCTCCCCGTGGCCAAATTCTTGCAAGAATAACAAGATGAAGAGAATGACATGATGAGGAGAATGAGTAACCTGGTTGAATTATAGCAAATCAGAGAACAACTGGTTGAGAAGTCAAGAATTCATCAAAAGAAGATCAAAGAAACCTTTGATAAAAAAGCAAATATGGACAGTTTTCAGGTTGGTGACTGGGTTCTCAAATGGGATGCATTAAAGGGAAAGAAGGGCAACCATGGTAAATTTGATGCCTTATGGACAGGACCGTTTGTCATTGTTCAAGTTCAGATGAACAATACTTTCATTCTGCACAATTTGGAGGGGGAAGGTGTTTTTGACGGCCCAGTCAATGGGCAGTTTTTGAAACTTTACTTCATATGAGGCTTTAAGGCCTTAATATTGTAATAGGTTTTTCAGTTTTTGTTTTTATGCAAATAAACTCCATGCCCAATGGAACACTAGGAGATAAGTTTGTTTTGGTTGTTACTGGAAAGGCAGTAGTCTACAGTTCTTAAAACCTCACAGGGAGGCTTTCATCTCCAGAAGGAGCCAGTGTTAGGCCTGAGGTGCAGCGCCGCTATTTTGAAGGCTAAAGGAAGGAAGTGGTCTGTTTTACTATCATGGAGAGGTTCCAACACAATCCATCACCCCACTTTTCTCACTCATCCACTCCCATTTTTGTTCACTCATGTCCTAACCCAACCCTTACATCATAACAAAACCCACTTTCGCCTTGGTCCTACGTAAATTAACCCATTTTTGCCCCGAAAACCTTACCTTTCCGCCCATATGCGCCCCTTTGCACATTTCTCGATGTCATCCCGTACCTCCGTGTCCCCCCGCTGTCGATCTTCTCACCAATCTGACAGCCTGCACTTCACCCGACCAACGTGATATGCTCGATCAAACATCACTGTTAGATCACTTCTACCAAATCTAACGGCTATCGCGCATATCGCTTGGGCAACAAGCGAGAGGGATACCCGCCCGATAAAGGCGGTTTCCTCTCTCTCCTCCGCTGCTACGTGGCGCCCGATGAATGGAATCGGGCAGGCTTCAACCTTTACTGCCTGATGACCGTCCGATAAAAACCATTTCCGCTTGGGTAAAGCCACTCCCGAGCGTTATCTTTCAAGCACCTCCTCCACCCGATAGTCGTTCGCTCTACCCATCCAAGATCTAACAGCTCCGATTTATTCCGCTCTTGCCACGACTTCAGGCCTCCGATATTTGATCCCCTCCATCCATTCCTCTCAATCCAACGGCCCTCGTTCACCATCACTGTAGTTCACCCTTCGTTGCCCGACCAACATCCTGACCATCGATCCATCCCATCCAACGGCCCACATGCCCCCGTACCCCTCTTCCCATCAGTCACCTGGGAAGGAAAGTTGTTGGCTCTGTCAGTGTTTGTGACAGTCAGACAGTTGAATTGAAATAACGAAATGCATGGCCGAAAGGGGAAAAGACAACAACACGATGCAGCCGAACCAACAGAAATGATCATGGAGCATTGTTGGCACGAGCGAGCCACCTGACAGCACGGTGAGATTACCAGAATTTGATTACTGTGTTTGTTAGAAATAGAGCACTCTGAGCTCATGTTTGTCTAGTTATGGCATCAAGTAGTTAGAAGACAGAGGGGATGGATTAAGACATCTCAAGCCTCAGAGGGCCCGAGAGCATTGTAAAAAGCCTATAAATCGCTGAAAGTTAGAAAAAACAAGGTTTCAACTGTTGGAGACTATGGATACTCTGTTCCTTCTAGCGTCTCATCTTCATTCCAGTGATACAAGCTTCTTTTGCTATTACATGTTCAATTGTCATCTTCTCCTCTGTTCTAAGGTTGCACTTGAATAGGTTATTCATGTTTTCTTTTGTGTCTAATGCCAGATAACTGTCATCTTATCTCTGCATTGATAAATTAGATCTGCAAGCTTCATTTACGTTTTGTAGCTAGCCATTCATATGTGTTTAAGTATGCATCTGTTGGTACAGTCAGAATTCTCCACCTATTCACTGAATCTATAAACTATTGAGCATTAGTGGTCGAAAGCCTTGTCAAGTTGAGGGTGTTCATGCATGTCTTGAGTGAAAACAGAGTTGAAACAGTCATCTGACTTGATCCAAAACCCCAATTCATTCCAATAGTTCAAAAAACGATATTGAAGATTTATATGTTACCAGGCATCTCCGAGCTACAACCTAGGAGAGTTTCCTGGAGTGATAACACTGCCAACTTGCTAGCTATTTGTACGTCTGTTTGCTCCTCATCAATGGTTGACCCCAAGGGTGGATACTCATCCTCCTCCATCATGGGCTCAATATGATCCTCTAACTGGTTCTCCCCGGAAGGCTCATCATGCATACTATGCACATCATCCTCCTCAGCTGACTCATGCTCCACCATATGCTACTCGTGCTGAATCATCACAAGTGACTCATCATCCTGAATGTCTCCCATAGGGTCCACTAACTAATCATCATATAAATCTGGCCTGTTGTCAACAACTCTACATGACTCATGCTCCTTGGAAGCATCCTCGTATGAACCCATGGACTCGTCCAAAGAAGAATCCTCACCCCGAAGATCAAAAGTAATTTCCACCTGCTCTACCTCTATCATCTCCTCAGTGTCACTTGAGCATGAGTGGTCAAGTCCGAAGCAAAGACCCTTCCTCAGCTCATTCTTGTTGCATGATCCCCCAAACTTGAGCAGCTCCTCCTTGGTCAACTATCTTTTGAACAACCCAATGTTCTACTCAACAAACCTTTCGGCTATTTCATAAGCAGCAGGTGATGATAATTTTAGGTATGTTCTATGTTTAGAGAAGTTTATTTCAATTTTCACAGTTAGCTCAATAGCTTTTCCAGATTAGCAATCACATCAGCATGATAGTAAATTGCAGATAAAACATAAACATAAATCGCAGAAGACAAGCCAAGACAAAAGGAAACAAGATGTGGCGCTAGCCAGGGACAAACCCCAATGTGGGTAGACCCTTGATCAATTCTTCTTATATGTTCTTCAGCAGAGAGAGAGAGAGAGATAGTACATATACAACAAAAATCAACGCTTTGACTTATCTAAATAAGAGCATAGATCATCTCTAAGAAAATGATACATGAGTTAGCTGAACTCAATTGAAGACATGTTGTTTCAATTGATTCTCCACGGTGACTCCATCACCATGCTACACCTATCATTGCATTGCACCTCATCATCATGCTACACCTCACTGTGTTGCACCATGTTGCACCCATCATCACTGTGTTGCATTTCATCATGCTTCACTAATCATGACTGTACCCATCACTGTACTGCATCATGTACCATTACTGTCCCATTGTTGTACCAATGTTGCACCATGTCCAGCAACACTGATCTACACCATGCTGCACCATTACTTCTGTCATGTTACCACATTGCTTTAGCTGGTGGCTATGGCCTATGGCCTAGCCCAGTAGCAAGATAGACTGCAATAGTCAATACTTTGACGACAAACTCTCATTACAAGTTTGTTGCCCAACCACTGTGGAAACTATCAATAGTCTAGGGAATCTAATTTGCCCTCATCTCATTGACTTCCACAAGCTGCCTTAACACGATGCAAATCTGATCCTCATCTAGGATCCAACACCTATAAGAAATGTCATAGATAACATACCTTAGCTCATTGTTTTGAGGTTTGATTAGTTTACTGCAAACTAGGCCTGGTTAGGGCATATCACAGTTCCTTTTCCAACCTTCTTTTACGCCCAAATTTTCTCCAAGGTGATGTGGCTGCCCTTCCTTGTGGGGATGAGACCCTTCACTGTAATCCTGGTCGGTTCTAACCCTTACAAAGTCCTCAGCCTGCCCTCAATCCTTGCGGCATGCTACAACAAGCTTCCACGGGCCTGCAACAACCTTGTTAAGGGTTTTCCCACCCTCAAACGTCCTCAAAACAGTCCCTCCTTGCCTCGACTCTCTAGGAAGGTACCTTGGCCCTCCTAACAGCAACTCAACCTTCACAAAATGACCCTGAAATAGCCTCCTAAACCCACGTTGTTCTGTCCCTCTTTGTTGTGGCTTAATCACAACAAGAATGTGCCTTACTCGGCTTGTTTTAGGAGGATTTCTAACCCAAAGCAGTCCCTAATTATAGCGGCCCTCCAGCAAGGAACTCTGGCCCTCCTTCCAACACTCAGTCACCTGAAGTTTGCCTCCAAACGTCCCTTCAAACCCTCGCTAGCCTATCTTCCTTATTACGGTTAGGGTCATCCTTGTGAAAGCGTATTAGAGGGTTGTCTTCCTTGATAGCGTAGAGGGTTAGGGCATCTCTTCTTCCTAACATGACTGCATCCTAGATCTAGGAACTAGGGCTCTGCTAGGACGGCGTTTAGACTTCAAGCTTAGCTCCTTTCCTCTTGCATCTAGGGCTTCCTCCTCTTAGACTTCTCTTCCACTAAAACCCAAGACAAGTGGAAAGAAATCAAAAGTGAAGTGTGTGTGCAAATGACTACCAAGTCCCCTCCTTTTATACTAAAATGTTGAGCACACATGGGGGTTATTTGGTTGCTGGCCGACCTTGACGAATTGTCCCATAACACAAATAGATTCATATCTCCATGAATACTTATCGGAATCGGATGATATTTAGATCAATCCTACACCTCTCAATGAGAGAAGTCCAAGAAAAATATCAGTTGCCATAAATAAGATGACCCACATAGAGTTTGGCCCTAGTTGCCAATTTTAACAGACCAACTGTTCTCTCCTCCAAATGGATAGCAATCAAGACTGCAACTCCCGACAAATGGCATCACAACCTCTTATACATGATGACAAGATGGATTGCATGTGTGTTTTGACTGAGTCAGGATGATGTCTCCTAATGTTGAAAAAACACTGGAACATTTTCTGAATCAAGTCATCACACTCAAGATCAAACATGATTTCATAATTCCTAGTCATGGCCATAATTTCCAAAACCTGAAGCTTCTTCCCAAATGTAGGACCCACGGAGTTATCCAAGTTTCGCAAGGTTTCTACCATCAGCTTGAAGACTCTCCTCATAACAACATCATTATAAGGAGCTATAGGGGTGGTCAACATCATGATGCTACTAAGACAAAAGGCAACTGGAAGTGTGACCCCTTCACAAGGGTACTCCAAAAACTTGGGTTGTATTAAAGATAGCATGGCAAGTTTCAAAGCCCACAACTGTGAAAATTTCGAAATAGAAATCCAACTGCAGTGACTGTTATTATTTCTTCTACTTATTATTTCATAAATAAGCTATTCACAATATTTCTACAGCAAATATCGAAATAAATTCTACTGCATTGAAATACTACAGAAAGTAAATGCAAGGAAAAATACTAGCACAAGTATAATCACAATGACACGGTCATTTTTGGACAATTGTCCCAGGAAAAACCCAATGTGGGAAAACTAGTGCAACAGATGAGGGTTTCTTTATTAATCTTCAGCAAAAATCTCATGTACAAGATACAACCAGTAGAATAAAAGAGGAATTTCTGTGAGACATATTACAAATGATATTCTCATGCTTCTCAGCTAAATTTTGACTCTGGAGAGGACCTGCTGCCCCCCCTCTATGTCCCACTGTGTCAGCTTCTACATAGGGACTGCGTGGTCCCAGTGTCAATCTCAGCGTCACAGCCCCAACGTTGTCCCTCTTATGCTCTGTGTTTTCTTTTGCTCCTGCAACCCTGACTGATGTTGATGTCCTCTCTCCTTTTCACCTGTAACTCTCCCTCTGATTCGATTTCCTCTTGCCGAACTTCGACCAGTGAGAAAATCGATCTTACTTGGGTAACTAAGTATTTGCCCGATGTCTTTTCCAAATGCCCATCAAAGTCCTTATAATCCTCTAGTTGAGTAATCAATGGCACAAGTTAAATTATAATCAATAGCTCAGATCATATTGACTTGATCATCATCTTCTTCTAGAAGTTTTACCCACAGTTAGATTAATACCCTTTAATTATTTTAATTCCCTAAGTTTAGACTTAGGCAGCCATTAAAAATAATTAATTATTTTAATAAAACTATCTCCAGGTAGAATTTCCCAAAATGATTTCTGGGTATTATGGAGTACATGTGTCCAAGCCTTCTTGCAAATTTTGAGGCTTAAAGCACATCCGATGCTACCATAAATCAACACTCCCTCGTAGCGAGGAATGTGCTCTAGTAATGGAACCTGCTGAAGCATCACTCTAATTCTGTGACATCTCCCTCTGTGTTGTTGATCTCTGACACACTGTCCATCAACTACTGCACAAATGCTACATTTGTACTATTGTTGGCCCTGTCACCACCAACATTGCATTTGTACTACAACTCCCTCTCATTTCCTACCACTGCAACTGAGAACCCACCTGTTTCTGCTACTGAAAAGGATTCTCTATCATGCCCATCTGCTCCTTGAACTGGATGAACTTAGCTCTTCCTAGATATTTTTTTAGTACATCTGACACCTGATTTCTTGTGGAGACATACTACAACTATACTGCCCCACGTTGAACAGAGACTCTGATAAAGTGACATATGATATCAATGTGTTTCGACCGATCATGAAATATTGGATTCTTAGAGAGTTTAATACAACTCTGATTATCGCAAAAAATATTGGTTGCTTCCATCCTTTTCCTGAGCAAACTCAAGTAGTTTTCTAAGCCATATATTTTTTCACGTAGTTGTGCTGGCCGCCATATATTCTGCTTCTACTGAGCTCATAGCTACTGACTTCTGCTTCCTGCTGCACCAAGAGATCATTCCTGATCCAACACTAAAGCAATACCCGGAGGTACTTTTCCGGTCTACTGAACTACCTGCCCAATCTACATCTATGAATCCATTCAATCTGATGTCATCTCCTCAGGTGTATTTCAACCCATATCCAACTGTTCCATGCACATATCTAAGAATGTGCCTAGCTGCTACCTAATGCACCCTTTTCAGTTCCACCATGGACTGACTAAGGGTGTTGACAGCGAAGCAAACGTATGGCCTAGTGTTGACCAGATACATGAGCGACCCAATGAGTTGTCTGTGCAAGGTGGGGTCCGCCTCCTTATCTCCTGATGCATCTATTTTCTTCTATATGGTGATCATGGGTGTAGCCATGGGTCAGCAATCATGCATTCTAAATCTCTTCAAAATCTCTGTAGCGTATCTTCCTTGCCCAAGGAAGATCTCCCAATTCTTCTGCCAAACTTCCAACCCTAGAAAATAATGCAGCAACCCCATATCCTTCATGTCAAATTCTGATTCAAGATTCTTCTTAGAGTCCTTTATGAGCCTAGGTGACCCGGTTAGAAACAAGTCATCCACATATAATACCAGAATAAGTGGTTCATTCTCCACCATTAGATAGTAGAAATTAGGATCAGCATCACTTTTGACAAATCCCAACTGCTGCAAGTAACTATCAATCCGACCATACCATGCTCTGGGTGCCTGCTTGAGCCCATATAGGGCTTTCTTTAACCCACATATATGTGTTCTCTTTTTATGAGTTTCAAAGACTTCGGGTTGTTCTATATACACCGCTTCTTTTATCACCTTGTTCAAGAATGTTTTCTTGACATCCATCTCGTGAATCTCCCATCCCATTTGAGTTGCTAGGGGTAAAACATCTGATAGAGGTAAATCTGGCTACTGGGGCGAAGGTATACTCATAGTTTATTCCTTCTTTTTGTACGTACCCCTTAGCCATGAACCTAGCCTTGTACTTCTCTATGCTACCTGTAAAAATTTATCATTTCCCACCCCGGTTTTCAGTTTCATCTTATTTCTCCCATATAGTTAAATGCCCATTCCCATATCCATACATTCAACACTGAAAAAAATAATTTTTGCTGAAAACACAAATTCTGGAAATTTTACAGAATGCTGGAAAATGCAAAAATAAAAATCAGCAGGTACAAACAGCCATTTAACACATTTGAACACAGTGATTTTTGGTCAATGTGACCCTGGAAAAACCCCCTACAACTCTTGGGGAAAACCAGTTTGAGAGCTCTTCTTTATTTCTCGAAAATTCTTTTACAGTATGGAAAATATTTCAGCAAAAATCAGCAAGCAAATTTTACAACTTATCTCGTTATTCGTGCCTCACAGCCAGCTGAAAAACTTGCTACAGCAAAACAAAATAGCAATAAATGTTGTACGGCCTCCTAGAAAAGCATGCCAAATTTCAGTGAAAAATTCTGCTGTACGGCCTGCCTGGAAACTGTTGTACGGACTGCTGCAAATTGTTGTACGGCCTGCTCCAAAAACGTTGTACGGCCTTTCTAGATTTGCGTGCCCAATATCTGCCCTTGCTGTGCTCTAACTCAACTGTACAGATTTGCTCAAATGCTGCCTTGGAATGTGTGCCAAGTTGTTGCCTCCTTCTCCTCCCTGTCCAAAAATCTTCCTTGCTCTCTTGCTCTCTCTCTCTCAATCTGCTCATGAAAGAATGAATGACCTTTTCCTCATTTTCCTCCTTTAATCTAACCCTAAGTGACTTTTGGGTGATCCCTAAATCCAATGGCTGAAATAGATCGAGATCAAGGGTTGAGATTAAATGCTCATTTAAATCTCACTTTCTATTTTTTTATTCACCCCACTTTAAATAAAAACCCACTTAGTCATTTATTGCCAAAATCACTTTTCCTTTCTAATTTTACATTGACTTTATTAAAGTCACTTTAAAATTAGACTTTAGTAACTTTATCACTTAAAGTCACTTTTAAATTAGATTTAACTTTATAAAAAATTATAAAGTCACTTTAAGAGAAAAATTAAATTCTTTTGGACACTTTTCCCTAGGCCAAAGATCAAAGCCTTAGCGAACCACCTGTCCTCCGGTACCAAATTTCAACACTCCCTCTTACCGAGGAAGGAGTTCCTCACCACACCCATCTTGTCTCTGAAGTAGACATGCTTGCCCCGTGGTAAGGCTTTGGTAAGAATATATGCAACCTGCTCATCAGCGGGAATATACTCAAGCTTCACAGCTCCCTTCTGAACATAGTCTCTGATGAAATGATATTTGATCCTGATATGCTTTGACCTGTTATGAAATATTGGATTCTCTGTGAGTTTAATGCAACTTTGATTATCACAGTAAATCACTGAAGGTCTCAATGGTTGACCAAATAAGCCAAACAACATCTTGCGAAGCCAGATGGCCTCACAACTAGCTAGACCGGCTGCCATATACTCTGCTTCCGCTGAACTCAATGCTACTGACTGCTGCTTCCGGCTGAACCATGACACTACGGCCGAACCCAACCCAAAACAACACCCTGAAGTGCTTTTCCTATCAGAAGCACAACCTGCCCGATCAGAATCAGTATAACCTGTCAATCTCACTCAATCCCCCTGCCTGTAGTCCAGACCATAATCCACTGTCCCCTGCAAGTACCGCAAAATGTGTTTTGCAGCCACCCAGTGAACCTTCCTAGGCTCACACATAAACTGACTCATCGCGTTGACTGCAAAACAGATATCTGGTCTAGTGTTGACCAAATACATCAAGGAACCAATCAGCTGCCTGTACAATGTGCGATCCACCAACTCGGAATCCGAAGCATGAAGCTTCTTCCAGTTGGTGATCATCGGTGTCGACATGGGTCTACAATCCTCCATGTGGAATCTGCCAAGGATGTCCACAATATACTTCCCCTGCCCCAGGAAGAAATGCCCCTCCTCCTGCCCCACCTCCAAACCCAAAAAGTAATGCATCAAGC
>APFE030082942.1:50315-158913 GCA_000404065.3 Pinus taeda | reverse complement strand
CCTCACCTATCACAATATAGTAAAGGTTCGGATCTGCCTCACTCTTTGTGAAACCCATCCCCTGCAAGTATGTATCTATCCCGGAGTACCAAGCTCTGGGAGCTTGCTTCAGGCCATAAAGAGCCTTCTTCAGTCTGCACACATGGGACTCCTTCCCATGCACCTCAAAGCCCTGTGGCGGGTCAATGTACACCTCCTCCTGTATGAAGCCATTGAGAAATGCAATCTTCACATCCATCTAGTAGATCTTCCAATCCATCTCTGCTGTTATCGATATAATGGAGCGGATCGAAGTATATCGAGCCACGGGAGCGAAGGTCTCCTCATAATCAACTCCCTCTACCTGGGAGAACCCTTTAGCCACAAACCTTGCTTTGAATTTCTCAATGTTGCCATCTGCAGCATGCTTTACCTTGTAAAGCCATCTGGAAGTAACCACGGATTCGCCCTCAGGCCTCGGCACCACCTCCCAAACATCATTCTTCATGATAGAAGAATACTCCTCCTACATGGTTTCTCTCCAGACCTGTTGGCTAGCTGCCTCATCATAGCTAGAAGGTTCAAAGTCAAGGATGCTGGTAGCCGTTGCCATATAGCTACAAAACCTCTCAGGTGGTCTACTCTCTCTGACCGGCCTCTTAGGCTCAGCAACAGATGTGGCATCTCTCAAGGTGTCCTGAAGCCACTTGGGCTTCCTCTTCCCAGAGCATGCTTCTCCCATTGGAGAATGAAACTCCTCCTCATCACCATCAGGAGCCTGAACTCCTGACTGCCTGTCTGCTGTCCTCCTGCCTGCACCTAAACCTGTAGAAGCTGAGGTACCATGTGAATTGTCCATCAGTGGACTCCCTAGTGAACTGCTCTGTGGATTGCTCTGCATGCTGCCTGGAGCACCACCCCTCTAGCTCGATGAGCCACTGCTCATCAATGGACCTGACATCCTCATAGATGTACCTCCGAATCCTCCTGATCCCTGCCCACTGGATCCCCGTGACTGACTCAACTGTTGCTGAGGGTCTGGCTGATCCAGATACTCTAACTCCCGTGACCTCCTAAAGGCCCTGTACTCCTCAAAACTTCACATCCCGCCTGACAACAACTTTCCTCTGTGCAGGAATGTAAATCTCAAAGGCATTTGAGGTCTCACTATAGCCCACAAAGATACCCTTTTCTCCGGTGGGCTCTAGTTTGGTCCTCTTCAACTTGGGTATGTAGGAGTATGTAATGCACCCAAAGATACGAAGATGACCAATATTAGGCTTCTTCCCAGAAAAAGCCTCCTCCGGAGTCATCTGCCCCAAGGCACGATGCGGACTCCTGTTCTGCAAATAAACGGCTGTGTTGCAGGCCTCTGCCCACAAAAACAATGGCAACCCCTGATCATGTAACATGGCTTTGCTAGCCCCTACAATGGATCTGTTCTTCCTCTTCGCAACCCCGTTCTGCTGGGGGTTGTAAGGAACAGTGAACTCCCTCCTAATGCCTGCCTCCGCACAATAGTCAACAAACTCTCTAAGGGTGTACTCTCCTCCATTGTCCGACCTGAGGGACTTGATCTTCCGACCTGTCTGTGTCTCCACAAGAGCTCTGAACTCCTGAAACCACTTGAAGACCTTACTCTTGGTCTTCAAGAAATAAATCCAGGTCCTCCTGGAGTGATCATAAATGAATAAAACATAGTACTCATATCCACTCAAGGAAACATGATACATCCGACCGCTCACATGAGAATGTATCAAATCAAGTATCTGAGTCGCTCTGGTGTCACTGCTGGGAAAAGGGGATTTGACAAACTTGCCCATCACACATCCTTTGCAAGTATCAAAGTGATCAGTACTGAAATCTGGCACACCTGTAGTGATCTCCCGCAAGGTCCTCAAGGCTCCATGATACATATGTCCCATCCTGCGGTGCCAAATCTCACACAACTCAGAATTGCTAGCTCTGCTGTCGATACTACTGCTCAATGCCAAAAGGAACTGGAATGCAAACTTGTACACCTTTGCATGGCGTACACCTATCATTCTAGCTGAATTAGCTAGAGTGTCCCGGGATACATCAACACCTGTCCTCCCCTGAACAGTACCTCATATCCTCTGTCCTCCAAAGCTGAGACGGATATGAGGTTCTTCCTCATCCCTGGCACATAAAGAACATCCGACACCTTCAAGGGAGGTTTGGACTCCCTCTGAAATGTTAGTGTCCCCACAACGACTTCTCTAACAACTCTGTCATCACCGAGTACTAACTCCATATTAGTGCCACTCTCTGAAAGCTCTGAGAAGTACTCACGGACCCCTGTCATGTGACGTGAAGCCCCACTATCCACATACCAGATACCCGAAGATGCTCCGCTAATCGAGAGAAAAGCATGCTCCCTCTGAACCTGTGTGGCAGGTGATCTTGCACTAGAGAATTCACACGCAGTGAACCCAAACTCCCGGTCAAAATGATCTGCAAAGTCCTCAACCTCTGCTAAAGCTGCCACGCTCTGGTTCTTCCCCTTCTTCTTCTTCTTCTCTGGACACACAACTGCATAGTGTCCCATCTTTTGACAATTCCAACACTTCACCTTCGAATAGTCCTTATGTGTGTTACCCTGTTTACCTTTACCTTTGCCTTTGCCCCCACCATTGCTTGTGGAAGCCTGCTTCTTCCCTTTGCCTTTCTTGCCTCCTGCCGACAGTGCTACATCCTCATCCTGCTCAACTGGCTTGGCTGCCCCAAGCTGACCTTTCCTGATCTCTGTCTAAATGCAATCATCCCAAAACCTCTCCCAAGTGGAAAGAGGCTCACGTGCACAAACCCCATCAGCAAAGTTCATCCATGAACGGGGGAGGTCATTCACTGCAATCCGCACCAACTCAATGGGTGGAATGACCTCTCCAATTGCTGCCAACTCATCTCTCACATTAGTAATCTTTGTGAGATATCCAACTGCACTATCATTACCCATCTTAATAGTCTTTAGGTTCTCCTTCAGGACCATTTTCCGGTTCTCATTGGTACTCTAGTAGAGATTGGACAATGTTGTCCACATCTCATGGGCATTTCTCTTTCCTTTCACATGAAGAATGCAATGGTCTTTGACTCCATCTAGAATCAGTCTCTTACCCTTGTTGTTCTTTTTATTATACTCCGCCAACTGAGTAGCATCAGTAGGCACAACAACAGGGTTCTGTGTGGTATGCACCATGATGTCCCAAACTTCTGCTTCCTCATAGATACTCTGCATTCTCTCCTTCCAAACGCTGTAATTTGCATGCCCATCCAACCTATCCTCCACCCTCAATCCCAATGACATCCTGCTATCTTAAAATTGAAAAATAGCATTGTTGTAATAAAGATAAAACTGTTGTTTGTGAAAAATCAACTTGCTGGAATTTTCTGAGTGAAAAATCAGCAAGCTGTAATTTTCCTCCTTGCTGTCCCAAACTGTACTTCAGCACTCAAGCTCTAATACCATGTAAAAAATTATCATTTCCAACCCTGGTTTTCAGTTTCACCTTATTTCTCCCATATAGTTAAATGCCCATTCCCATATCCATACATTCAACACTGAAAAAAATAAATTCTGCTGAAAACACAAATTCTGGAAATTTTACAGAATGCTGGAAAATGCAGAAATAAAAATCAGCAAGTACAAATAGCCATTTAACACATTTGAACACAGTGATTTTTGGTCAATGTGACCCTGGAAAAACCCCCTACAACTCTTGGGTAAAACCAGTTCGAGAGCTCTTCTTTATTTCTGGAAAATGCTTTTACAGTATGAGAAATATTTCAGCAAAAATCAGCAAGCAAATTTTACAACTTATCTCGTTATTCGTGCCTCACAGCCAGCTGAAAAACTTGCTACAGCAAAACAGAACAACAATAAATGTTGTATGGCCTCCCAGAAAAGCGTGCCAAATTTCAATGAGAAATTCTGTTGTACAGCTTGCCTAGAAACTATTGTACGGACTGTTGAAAATTGTTGTACGACCTGCTCCAAAACGCCGTACGGCTTTTCTAGATTTGCGTGCCCAATATCTGCCCTTGCTATGCTCTAACTCAGCTGTATGGATTTGCTCGAATGCTGCCTTAGAATGTGTGCCAAGTTGTTTCCTCCTTCTCCTCCCTATCTAGAAATCTCCCTTACTCTCTTGCTCTCTCTCTCTCAATCTGCTCATGAAAGAATGAATGACCTTTTCCTCCTTTAATCTAACCCTAAGTGACTTTTTGGTGATCCCTAAATCCAATGGCTGAAATAGATTGAGATCAAGGGCTGAGATTAAATGTTCATTTAAATCTCACTTTCTATTTTTTAATTCACCCCACTTTAATAAAGACCCACTTAATCATTTATTTCCAAAGTCACTTTTCCTTTCTAATTTTACATTGACTTTATTAAAGTCACTTTAAAATTAGACTTTAGTAACTTTATCACTTAAAGTCACTTTTAAATGAGATTTAACTTTATAAAAAATTATAAAGTCACTTTAGGAGAAAAATTAAATTGTTTTGGACACTTTTCCCTAGGCCAAAGATCAAAGCCTTAGGGAACCACCTGTCCTCCGATATCAAATTTCAACACTGCCATCTATAGCATACTTGATCTTGTAGATCCACCTTGATCCTACAACTGATCTATCCTCTGGTCTAGGTACAACTTCCCAGACATCATTCGTCATGATAAAACTATACTCTTCTACCATCGCATCCACCCAAACTTAGTGTTGTACGGCTTCCTAAAAGTTGGAGGGTTCATCAACCTATGCTACCAAGGCTTGGTACCTGTCAAGCTATCTACGCTGCCTCTTCTCGATTCTAGGAGCTCCGACAAATTCCTCTGCATCCCTCAGCGTCTGTCGTATTTCTGTACTAGTTGTACCACTAATGGTGGGAGGCTCAATCAAATACCCCTCCTGTTCTTGTTGTTCCATCTGCTGAGAATTGCCTGGATTTCCTACTTCTAAGGAAATACTAGTGCTGGTCACTGTGCTCAATCCAGGTGCCTGTCCTCCTGCTTGTCCTCCTTGCTGCCCCTACTGTTGTTGGACTAATGGAACATCTACTGACTGACCTTCTACTAGCATCTCTTGAGATTTCTTGAAAGCTCTATCCTCCATGAACTTTGCATCACATCTTACTACAATCTTACTGCTGCCAGGAATGTAGATTTTGTATGCCTTCGAAGTCTCACTATATCCTACGAGGTACCCCTTTTTTGTAGTCTGATCCAGTTTACTACGCTTCTCGTCTGGAATGTGGCAATATGCCACACTTCTGAATATCGTGAGATGACTCACCTCCGGCTTCTTCCCTGTGAAAACACCTTCAGGTGTTTTCTTCCCCAATGCTCTGTGAGGAGTTCTATTATGGATGTACACCGTTGTGTTGCAAGCCTTTGCCCATAAGAATCGAGGCAAGTCTTGGCCATACAACATAACCTTTGTTGCCCCAACAATAGTTCTATTCTTTCGCTCTACTACCCCATTCTGCTCTGGATTATATGGAGTTGTCCATTCTCTTTTGATGCCCTCCTTTGTGCAGAAATCTGTGAAGTCTTTATCCGTATACTCTCCACCATTATCTAAACACAATACCTTTATCTTTATCCCTTTCATGTTCTCTATGAGAGTCTTAAATTCTTTGAACCGATCAAAGACCTCATCCTTGGTCTTTAAGAGATAGATCCAGGTTTTTCTAGAGTGACCATCAATAAAAGTGACGAAGTATTCGCCACCACTAAGAGCTCTTGTGGACATTGGGCCACAAATATCTGAGTGTATCAATCTCAATACGCCTTCTGCTCTGTTGTTACTTTTGGAAAAAGTTGCTTTAGCATACTTCCCTAGTACGCATCCTCTGCATACATCATCATGCTCAGTACTAAGGATTGGAACTCCTTTAATAGTCTCTTTGAGCATCCTCAGTGCTCCATGGTGTAAGTGTCCCATTCGCCTGTGCCACAGTTCATTAAGTTCCTTTTCACCATTATGATTGTTGTCTATCAGTGTCATTGGAGACTTGAGTTGCAATTTATACCGTTTGTTGCTTCGAGCTCCAATTTGTCTTTACTTCTTCCAGCTTGGATATTTGACGTATACTTTCCTTCCAATGAAGTATAAATCATATCCCTTATCCTGTAACTGGGACACTGAAATCAAATTCATTCTTAACCCGAGCACATGCAAAACATTAGTGGCTCAAATGTTGGTTCTTGCTTCCATCTAAAATGTTATGGTGCCTCTCCCTACTGGAGTACACTTTTTTTTGTTTCCCATAGTAATCTAGCAGTCCATTTGCTCTTCTGATAGCTTGAGAAATATTCTCGTACTCCAGTCATATGGGCATAAGCCCCGCTATAAATATACCAAACATCTGCTACCACTGAACTTGACAAGCATGCAAATTCTTCTTCCAATCTGGAGGATAATTCAGAGACATCTTGATTTTCCATCGTTCTTTGTGCTATTTTTCCTATCAATTTCTGACGCTTTTCTGTCCCAGCAACTACTGCAAAAAAAACTGCGTCTTAGCTGAAGATTTGGCCTGCAAGGAAAAATATGTTGCTCTCTTCCACCACTAGAAAGCTTTGATCTAAAGATCGAATTTCTCTGTAGGCTCACTTAGAGAAATCGATTTCTCCTCAAAACTTTGACCTTCTGGCCCAAGCACTGTGCTTCCTGCTGGCGATTCGAATTGTTGCCTTTGCAGTAATTTCAAACTCCTCTTCCTTTCTGCTTCTGAGCTCTTCTGATCACGATCTGTGCTCTGATACCATGTGAAAATTTCTAAATAGAAATCCAACTACAATGACTGATATTATTTCTTCTACTTATAATTTCAAAGATAAGTTATTCACAGTATTTCTATAGCAAATATCGAAATAAATTCTATTGCAGCCTTCACAATTGAAACACTGTGGAAAGTAAATGCAAGGAAAAATACTACCACAAGTATAATCACAATGACAGTTATTTTTGGACAATTGTCACTGGAAAAAACCAATGTGGGAAAACTGGTGCAGCAGATGAGGGTTTCTTTATTAGTCTTCAGCAAAAATCTCATGTACAAGATACAATCAGCAGAAAAGAAGAGGAATGTCTGTGAGAAATATTATAGACGATATTCTCACGCTTCTCAACTAAGTTCCAAATCTAGAGAGGACTTGTTGCTCCCTCTACGTCCCACTGCGTCATCTTCTGCGTAGGGACTGCGCAGTCCCAACGTCTCAGCCCCAGCGTTGTCCCTCTTTTACTCTGCATCTTCTTCTGCTCCTGCATCCCTGACTGATGCTGATGTCCTCTCTCCTTTTCACCTGCAACTCTCCCTCTGATTCGATTTCCTCTTGCCGAACTTCGACCAGTGAGGAAATCGATCTTACTTGGGTAACTGAGTATCTGGCTAGTGTGTTTTCCAAATGCCCATCAAAGTCCTTATAATCCTCTAGTTGAGTAATCAATGGACCAGATTAGATTCTAATCGATGGCTTAGATCATATTGACTTGATCCTCGTTTTCTTCTAGAAGTTTCACCCACAGTTAGATTAATACCCTTTAATTATTTTAATTCCCTAAGCCTAGACTTAGGCACGCATTAAAAATAATTAATTATTTTAATAAAACTATCTTCAGGTGGAATTTCCCAAAATGATTTCTGGGTATTGTGGAATACATGTGTCCAAGCCTCCCTGCAAATTTTGAGGCTTAGAGCACATCCGATGCTATCATAAATCAACAACAACTTCTTCCCCTTCAACTAGTCTATCCTAGAAAGGAGTTCATCCAGTTCATCTAGTTCGAAAAGGCCTTTCCATGTGACCCTCGTGTTTTGAATTTGTCCCAAGTGCAAGGATTTTGCGTCCAATTTTTAGCTCCTTCTGCAAATCTCTCAACTGCTCATGGTTAAGAATGGCATGGATCTCTTTTGAGGAAGGTTTGTTGGCCAATCTTGTTTTCTGATCTATATTACAACCCATGGAAGTATCGCTTTGCAGGTTCATGAGGTGTTTTAAAAACTCCATGATTCTGTAACATATACAAGGCTATGGAATTATTACAAAATTCTGCACATCAAACTTAGGCTCTTATGAATAACACCTGGAAGCAGTTCATACATCACTTATACAACCATATCTAGTCCTCAAAGGACAGCTATAACACCACACTCAAGTCTTTGCAACATATAAACTAGCAGCCGCACTACAATGGACAACGGACCAAGCCACTCTCAATACCCCGACAAGTGTCACGATGCACTGAGCAATTTATAATGACGTTGACCTTTAAGGACTCAAAAACATGACAAAAGTGAATAACCCCTGAACCTCACTTCAGATCTGAGTTTAATAGAATTTTAAGTGATAAGTGTGGAGGGTTTTGTTGTAACATAAATTTGATGTTTGAATATGTACTTCAAGTTGACACTACAAATACTCTAAATATTACAAATCTCACAAATATCATGCCCATAATTTACACAATATTGACATAAGTCTGCATAGCAAAGGACTTTAAACAGACAAATATTTCATGAACTAGGTACAGGAGCAGAAGAACCTAGAACAAGCTCATTATGCAGACTTCAACATATAGACTTTGTAATGAGAGATCCCATAGTGTAATCTTCTGCTTGAACGCTGAAAGCTCGACCTCCTTTTATTTGGCATGCAATCCTCGTTGGTTCTTGGCCTCTGATGAAGATATAAATTGGACCCTTAAGAGTTTCGTCCTTTTGGAATGATAGCACTTTACAGGTGTAAATTAAATATGAGAAATGGATTTGAATGTTGAAGATGTCTCTGCGTTCAAGGTGTCGATAACCTACCAAATGTGACCCCTTTGAGAAAGCATCAAAATGGAGATATATACTTCTATAGAATTTGGCCCGGTTTCTTATGCAATCTTTGGAATCAATTGTGATTAATAGACTGAGCAAGTGCCTTCAAGGAAAGACCCCAACTCGGCCCTTCTTTAAATTTGAATCAACAAGGGATACATTTGCTATGTGAAAATTCCTAGTTCTAACAATCTCAGGAATCCTACTGCAACCATCTGAATCTACTTCACCTAGATTGTAAATTACATTACAAACTTATTTCAGATTTCTTCATGAAACATTGAAGTAAATTACTAAAGCAACCTACACCAATTAAATATGTTTCTGAAACATAGAAACTGAGCAAGGAAAATAGAAACACATAGGACACCATTATTTTTGGACAAAAGTCCCAAAAAAACCAATGCAGGAAAACCGGTGTAGCGGCTTTGATGGTTTTATTATTATGCATGAAAAAATCTGAGTACAATTCTAGGATGCTCAACTAGCAATACGATACAGAGAGAATACTAAACAAAAGACTGCAGAAATGATCTCACCCTACCATTGGAGAATCAGTGACTGATCCTGCTGCATTGGAGGCTTTGTGTCACCCTCTGCGTCGCTTTTGCATAGAACTGCACCACTCCCAGCAGTTTCTACGTCACCCCTCCTAGGTATTACACTGCCCCTTTCTGGATCCTCTGCTCGCTGAGAAAATCAAACTTCTGCCTTCCGAACTCACACCCCGGCAACTGAAACTCGACTTCCCTCAACAGGAAACTCAACTTCCCCTCAAGGACTACGTTGCCTCTGCGTGGGCCAGCGTCAACCTTCCTCTGGACGTCTTTCTGTTCTCCCTCTACCTTATACTCTCCGAAAATTCCTTCTTCCGGATTCTCACTGCCCCTCTGCTGCAAGAAATCTCCTCAATCGACTTTCCTCCTAAGAACTTCTCACTTCAGAAAATCGATTTCTTTGATATCTCAGTGTGTTTTCCAAATGACCCTCAAGCACCTTCTTATATCTTCGTGTTGGACAACCAACGGCCTAGATTAAATCATAATCAAAGGCTCAAATCGTTTTGGCTTGATCCGTGTCCTTTTCTAGAAGTTTCATCCCTGATTAGAATAATACCCATTAATATTTTAATTTTCCTACGTATAGACTTAAGAACCCCATTAAAAATATTAATTATTTTAATAAAATCACTTATTGGTGGAATTTCCCAAAACTCTTTTTGGGTTCTTTGGAATACATGTGCCCAAGCCTCCTTGCACAATTTGAGGCCTAGAGCACATCCGATGCTACCCCAAATCAACACTCCCTCTTAGCGAGGAATGTGCTCTAACAATACACTGTTATTGCATACTGCTCTGATTCTGAAGCATCATCCTTTGCGTTGTTGATGTCTGACATGTTGTCCACCAACTACTGCACTGCTGCTACTATACTGCTGCCTTTGACACTTCCACTACCAATGCTACATCTGTACTACAGCTCCCTCTCAAACGCTGCATCTGCTATGTTGCTAGCACTGCCACTGCTAACACTACATTTGTACTGCAACTTAGTTTCTAAGAGAAGCAATTGAAAACACCCAAAACTGGACAAGTATCCAGTCAATACACCTCAGTGCTGAAATCCTGACTGTTGCTGGTATTACGTTGTCCTCTGAAGCCTTTGGGTTGTTGAAGCTCTGCACTATGCCTCCACGCATTGTTGCCTCTCTGCTCTGCGCTGCTCAAGATCTGGCATTACTAACTACTGCATCTGTCGAATCAACACTCCATGGCACCAACTGAAAACTTCTCCATCATGTGACTATTGATCATGTGCTCCCATAGCAAGGTGATGATCCAAGAGGTGGGCTCCTCAAGGATCCTGCCCATTTGTAGCTCTATCAAATTATAGTTCTATATTCGTCCACCTCCCTCCTGGAGGTAATTTGGATGTCATGGAGAACTCGTCCTCCTGTTCGATCTTTTTGGCTGCAACCTTCGGATCATGCTTTTCATCCTTGTCCTTTTTCTTCAAAGGACACTGGGATGCATAGTGGCCCATCTCGCCACATCTAAAGCACTTCAACTTGGAGACGTCTTTCTTTCGTCTCTATTGCCCCTGCAATCCCTACGATGCAAGGACTGTGTTATCCTCCTCCTCTACTTTGGGCTTCAACCAACTGCTGTTATTGTTCCCGTCAAGTTTGACCTTGAGCAGGTCTCTCCTCAGCTCTTCTTGTTTTATATTTTCCCACATCTCATCCCAATTTGGCAATGTTGCTTTGCTCAAGATACTTTGGACAAAGACTGGCCAATCATCTGAGACAGAATTTAGAGCTAGTCTCACTAACTCCAAATCTTGAGGTGTATGTCCCGTAGCTGACAGCTCATCACGGGTCTCCTTCAGTTTCGTGAGGAACGGATCCACACGTTCTCCCTTTTGCATCTGAGCAGATCTCAACTTTTGTTCTAAGTACATCTTCCGCTACTCAGAAGATCCCTGATACAATGTGGCCAAGGCATCCCACATCTCCTTAGCAGTTCTTTGCTAGCAACGTGGCACACCACATGATCCTTGACTCCATCCAGGATCATCCTTTTGGCCTTTGACATCTCATCCATGTACTTTTTTAGCGGATCTGCATTTGCAAGTTTAGCTACCACATTATCAACATACGTCTTGAGGGCATGCTCATCTAGAAGGAAAGACGCTCTAGCTTTCCAGATGCCATAGTTGGAAGCTCCATCCAACTTGTCTTGATCCCTCAAGCCACTGGTTGCCATGTCCTCTGAAAAATGTCGAACAACTCCCTCTTTCTCCCTACTTGCGCAACTCCTAGGCTACCTTACGCACTCCTTGATGGAGTTGATAAGCTGCTGCTCCTCTGCTGCTCAGCAAATGAGAAATATTGATTTTCTCGGCAAGAAATCATCGAGGAAGTATTCCCTCACTATGCGATCTGCTTCCACCTTCTGACGGATTTTTTGCCCAGCACTCAGCTTGCAAAAAACTATGTCCCTCTAACTCCGCGTAGCTCCCTTTGCCTCGGCAAATTCTCGATTGGGTAGTCTTACCTCTCTGTTGGCTCACTTAGAGAGAGACACCCATGAAAATACAACCCTCCTGGTTAGGACTGCACAATCCCTAAAGGGATTCAAACTGCTACTTGATGCAGCAAGTTAGCCCTTGCTTCAGTGCTAGATTTGCTCTTCCTTGTTTCACATCAATAGCTTTGATACCATGTGAAAATTCCTAGTTCTAACAATCTCAGGAATCCTACTGCAACGAGTTGAATCTACTTCACCTAGATTGTAAATTACATTAACTTATTTCAAATTTCTTCATGAAACATTGAAGCAAATTACTGAAGCAGCCTACACCAATTAAATATGATTCTGAAACATAGAAACTGAACAAGGAAAATAGAAACACATAGGGCACCGTTATTTTGGGACAAAAGTCCTTGGAAAAACCCAATCCGGGAAAACCGGTGTAACAGTTCTGAGGGTTTTATTATTATGCAGGAGAAAATCTAAGTATAATTCTAGGATGCTCAACTAGCAATCCGATACAGAGAGAATACTGAACAAAAGACCGGTGAAATGATCTCACCCTGTCACTGGAGAATCAGTGATTGATCCTGCTGCACTAGAGGCTCTATGTGGCTTCTGTGCAAAACTACGTCACTCCGGGCAGTTTTTGCATCACCCCTCTTGGGTATTACGGTACCCCTCTTTCGGATCCTCTGTTGGCTGAGAAAATCGAACTTCTGCCTTCTGGACTCACACCCCGGCTCCCGACAATTGAAACTCTACTTCCCTCAACAGGGAACTTGACTTCCCCTCAAGGACTGAGATGCCTCTACGTGAGCACTGCGTCAACCTTCCTTTGGACGTCTCTCTGTTCTCCCTCTGCCTTGTACTCTCCGGAAATTCCTTCTTCCGGATTCTCACTACCTCTCTGCTGCAAGAAATCTCCTCAATCGACTTTCCTCCTAAGAACTTCTCACTTCAGAAAATCGATTTCTTTGATCTCTCAATGTGTTTTCCAAACGACCGTCAAGCCCCTTCTTATATCTTCCTGTTGGACAACCAACGACCTAGATTATATCATAATCAAAGGCTCAGATCATTTTGGCTTGATCCGTGTCTTTTTCTAGAAGTTTCACCCCCGATTAGATTAATACCCATTAATATTTTAATTTTCCTAAGTTTAGACTTAGGAACCCCATTAAAAATATTAATTATTTTAATAAAATCACTTCTGTGTGGAATTTCGCAAAATGTTTTCTGGGTTCTTTGGAATACATGTGCCCAAGCCTCCCTGCAAAATTTGAGGCGTAGGGCACATCTGATGCTACCCCAAATCAACATGCTACAGGTGTATATAGTGTACATTGTCTTTCCCTTCATAGGTGGCCACTAATTCTTTATGTTGGCTGCTTTCTCCAGGCAAACAGTCATGCGGTCATAAGCATATTAAATTGCTCCAAAAAAAATAGCTCTGTCAATAGGCCCAATACACTCAACAACTCCAATCAACTAGTGTTAATGCTGCCGCTCGAAGAAAGTTGAGTCAGGTCAGTGATAATTCCACCGAAACTTGGAACGCGACGTCAATGCTTGTTTATGGCATGGTGCAATCGCCCCAAAAGAAATACGTCGGCCTCAATCTCTTCTGGAGGGTTCGATTCATCAAAGAGAACCTAACTTCGGTGGTGATATTCGGCTCATGAGTCATGACTTGTCTTCCTAGCATATGACAATTTCGTGTTGGTGTTGATTCGACCGAGACTCCAGCGATTGCAACGCATGCTCCCATGTTAGTTTTTGTAGTGTCGAATGTGTTCTGGCCTTGAAATTTTGTGTAGAGCCTAGAAGACATGAGATCTCCAAAACCCAGAAATCGTTTCTAGAAATTCCACTTAGAAATGACTTAGTTAGATTATTAACCAGTTTTTAAATATTTCCTAATTCTAAACTTAGGGAATATGGTTAATTAATCAATATTAATTAAGTCAAGGCGAGAACCATCTAGAAACTCACATAGATCAATCCAAAGATGATCCTAGCCATTGATTGAATTTTAATCTTGGCCGTTGGTGCTCCAACAAAGGATTATAAGAGGAGATCAATGTGGGGATGGAGACATATCTTGAGAAGTTCGCTTTCTTGACAGATCAATTTCCAGAGTAGCAGCAGTCAGTTGCCCAAGAGAGCTAGAGATCAAAGAAATGAGAGAGGGACAAAGACAGTGGGGGTAGAGGAGGCATTCCAGATCCAGCGAGTGCATTTACAAAGAGGCAAAAGAGCCACAGAGAGGTTGACGCTAGGCAACGCAGCAACTTCTAGGGGCAAACTCGAATTGTTGAGAGGAATTGACATTTTCAGTTCTAGAGGCCGGGAAGGATTTCCAAAGTACCGGAGAAGTGTCTTTCTAGTTAGCAAAAGGAAAAATGACTTCATCATAAACTAGTGTGAGGGTAGACATCTAGCAAGCTACGCAGAGCAGCGCAGAAGCTAATGCAGAGGGTCAGAGGGCCGAATTTTTGAAGGAAAGTCGAGCTAGGAGATTGCTTATGGGGTGACAAAAATTACTCACTAGATTTCTACTAGTATTTTTCTCTGTAGGATTGCCAAATTTCGACATCCAGTTGTACTCATTTTCTCGCTACTGCTTAATATTAAAACCCTCTGCTACTGCACCAGTTTTCCCAAGTTGGGTTTTTCAGGGAACAGTTGTCCAAAAATAATTGTGTTTTTTTTGTGTGGTAGCATTTCTTCCAGCGTTTGTTCTTCCACATTTCTATTTGTGTAGGTTGCAGTGTGATTTATTCAATATTTGTCATAGCAAAACATCAAATAAATTGTTAAATAAAATTAACAATTAGAAGAATAATTTCCATTTGTCGTAATAGGATTCCAGTTTTAGGAATTTTCACATGGTATCAGAGAGCAATTGATCTTCTGAAGAGCTCAAAAGTGAAAAGAAAGAATTTTTGCTGCTCAGTAAGGGCAGCAGGGCGAAATTCCCAAGAGCAGCGTAGTCTTTTTGCCAAAATGCCGAATTGCTTGAGGAAATTCGATTTTTCTGAGAGAAGGACAGAAAAATTCGATCTTGCCAGATTGAGTGATTCCAGAGGCAGAGGAAACAACTCAGATTTTTTTTTCATTGAGCAGATCTCTAGTTGGATGCAGAAATTTTGTAGCAGTACGCTAGAGTAGAGCCAATGTTGGGAGGAAGGAAGAAGAGCACACACAGTAGAGGGAAATTTTCTCTCAAGGGATCTCGAGATTTAGAGATCCAATTTTTCCAGTTGCAGATTGGCAGTAGTTGTGAGCAGATCTTCTCACTCTAGAAGGGAGTGCGAATAGTAGATCCAGCAGCCGAGAAGAGGGAAAGAGGGAGATTTTCAGGTTTATTTTCTCCAATTTTGAGTTCCCATATTTCTGCAACTAAGTTACATGAAGCACCGAAATATTTCAAAGTTTCTGAAACGGGTATGTTTAAAATGTCACTTCCCAAAAATGGAAACGTTGGTCGAAACGTCGGCCAAAACGTCATATATGTTTATATATCTAAAATGAAACTTACAAATAAGTGAATAGCGCATTATCTTACAAGAAAGAAGGGAATAAGACCCATAGATGACAATTTAGAAGGAAATCCAAGTCTATATTAACTCTCATAGATGATTACATAGTTCGAGTTTCGGCCAAGTTTCAGAGTTTTGGGTATGAGTACATCTTGAAACACCAGGTTCCTAGAATTTTCGTGCAACATAGCTTTTAAGCTTTTGAGGGATGACCATATGAGATTGCCAGAAGAGGTCGTGCGAGTTAGCCAGAATGCATATGTGGGCAACAGATCAACTTCCAGTTGCCAGAGGCAGACGCCGGAGGAAGTGCAAGTTGCAAAGAAAGGAAGGATCCTAGCCAAGGACTAGGCTCGATAGGAGATAGTGGGGCACCTGATCCAAGACGAGGAGTATGAGACTCCAGTGTGCCAAATGGGCAAGGTCCAGCACAGTGGCAACAAGGAGATCAATCAAATCAATTCCAGATTGTTGCAGCAGGACCATCACCTTGCTACAGGGGCCCACAAGTTTTTAGTAGTATGATGGATCAGTGACAGTTGATGCAGTCAGATGCCAGAGTGATAGTTGCAGAGACTAGTAGCAATCAAATGCTGAGGAAAGCAATGCAGAGTTGGCAACAATGGAGATGTCACAATGCAGAGTTGGCAGCAGTGCAGATGGCACAGTGCAAAGTCAACAGCAATGCAAATTCTTCAGTGACAATGCAGATACTAGCAGCAGTCAAAGACTCGGATGACAGATGCATTATACTGATCACAGTTGATTTAGTGTTTTGGATGCTTTTCAGTTGCACATGTTGCAGTTGCAACAACAAAAAAATGAGTGGGAGTTGCAGTGCAAATGTAGTGTTGGTAGCAGTTCAGTAGGGTTAGCAGCAACACAAATGCAATATATATCAGGGTTGCGCAGTGGTTGGGGGCGGCAGCCAGACATTTGCAGCATGACAGGAGATGATGCAGAGACACAACATTGCTACAAGGTGTGCAGTAGCACTAGAACACATTCTTCACTAAGAAGGAGTGTTAGTTTTTGTAGCATCGAATGTGTTCTAGCCATGAAATTTTGTGGAGAGCCTAGAATACATGAGATCTCCAAAACACATAAATCATTTCTAGAAATTCTACCTAGAAATGACTTAATTAGATCATTAACCAATTTTTTAATATTTCCTAAGTCTAAATTTAGGGAATATAGTTAATTAATCAGTGTTAATTAAGTCAAGGCGAGAATCATCTAGAAACTCACACGGAATGATCCAGAGATGATCCTAGCCATTGATTAAGTCTTAATCTTGGTCGTTGGTGCCCCAACAGAGGATTATAAGAGGAGATAGATGTGGGGATGGAGAAATCACTTGAGAAGTTCGATTTCTTGGAATATCTATTCCAAAGTAGCAGCAGTCAGTTGCTGGAGAGAGAGCTAGAGATCGAAGCAATGAGAGGGGCAGAAACAGTGAGGCTAGAGGAGGCATTTCAGATCCAGCAAGTACATTTACAGAGAGGCAAAAGAGCCACAGAGAGGTTGACACTAGGCAACGCAGCAGCTTCTAGGGGCAAAGTCGAATCGCTGAGAGGAAATGACGTTTTCAGTTCCAGAGGTTGGGAAGGAGTCCCAGAGTGCTAGAGAAGTGTCTTTCTAGTCAACAAAAGGCAAAATGACTTCATCAGAAACCAGTCTGAGGCTAGACGTCCAGCAAGCTGCACAGAGCAGCACAAAGGCTTATGCTGAGGGTCAGAGGGTTGAATTTCTGAAGGCAAGTCGAGTTGGGAGATTACATGTGGGTTGAGGAAAATTCCTCACTAGATTTATGCCAGTATTTTTCTCAGTAGGATTGCCAGATTTCGGCATCCAGTTGTACTCAGATTTTCTCACTACTGCTTAATATTAAAACCCTCAGCTATTGAACCAGTTTTCCCAAGTTGGGTTTTTCCGAGGACATTTGTCCAAAAATAATTGTGTTATTTTTATGTGTGGGCTAGCATTTTTTCTAGCGTTTATTCTTCAACAGTTTTGTTTGTGTAGGTTGCAGTGTGATTTATTCAGTATTTGTCGTAGCAAAACAACAAATAAATTGTTAAATAAAATTAACAATTAGGAGAATAATTTCCAGTTGTTGTAATAGGATTACAGTTTTAGGAATTTTCACATCCCACAGTAATTAACAATTTGTATTGATGTCACCTCCACGTTCGTAGATCTCCACATATGATTTTCCTATTACTCACACCTGCAATTAAACAAATCGATGCCCCCAACAATCCATGGATATTCGGCTCTAATCGAAAATATGAGAATATGCACAGAAGAGAAATTGTGACCTCAAATCCCAGACTTGCTCGAAAAAGAAGAAAAAAACCAATACACCTATCTTTCCGTTGCAACTTCCTGCAAAGTCTTCGACGACAATCAAAAAAAGTACTTGCATCCCCTGGAACCTTCAATGGCAAAAATATAATTTTTATGAAGCTTGGAGTTCAAAAATACTTTGGAAATGGGCCCCCTTTTAAATAATACACTAAAAACATAGTCAGCCCGTAACATTATAATATGTAGCCTTCTCGGTCCCACGAAGCATGAATCGCTCAAACACAATGTTGTCAGCCCCTTTTCTTTGTTAAAGTTTGGGCTTTTGAAATAAATATTTGGCCCCTTATAATAATTTAAGTTTGGTTCCTTATAAATTCTCACTACAATGAAATATTGGGCTTCAAATGGCCTTCATAAAAGATTCGACTCCCTTTAATAAAAAATTTACAGCCTCCTTTAACATTATGAATTTCGACCTTGTCTAAAAAAATTGATCTTCATCAACATAATATTCCACTGCCCATAAAAATTTAATACGGTGCCAATTTTGGTTCCATAACATTTTTTTTAATTCTCAGCTTTTTGACAACTTTTCACAACGGATTCAACTTGTAGAATGATTATCATGCATCTGACAATTTGCTCATGGGACAACAATTTGTTGGGCATTTTTTCAGACCATAATCGTTGCAACTCCATAGGGTGAGCCAAGACCAAGGCTCCAATACCATTGTAATGTTCCAAACAGGTTTTGCTAAATTTGCAGAAACCAAACTCAACCCAAATTTCACCATTAAATTATTATTAATTTAACAGAAGATTGCCATGTAAAATAAAACAAATAGAGCACTCCAATCCATTGACACAATGAACAATAAAATTCTCATCTTTTATTATAATGGATAAACTGGGGTTAAATGCATATACAACCAAAATAGTTAAGATGAACACTAGGCTCCAAGATAATCTATTGCACTGCACCAACCTCCAAAACTGAATTGAATTGCCACTACTAAGCTCTCCTATATATTCTGGATGAATTCACCAAGGGGAGATGGGTGGTTGCCCAATCTCACTAAATCATCCAAGGGTTTCCGTCCTAGGGCTACCAAGGAATTAGAGAACTAAGTTCCCAACCTCTCATACAAGAAGGAATATCAAATCCAAGATGTCCTCCAATGGCCTCGTCCTCTTTTTTTATAGATCTGATGGTCCCCTCTAGAACCTCCTATTTTATTATTCTAAGAAACCAGATTCATGCCTAGGCCCTTCGTGTCCCGAATCGAGCGAATCAGACACGATTCAGTGGGACACGTGTCCTATAGATCGTGTCCCAATTCTGGGACACATGTCCTAATTTTTGGACTATCACGTGGCCATAAAAGGCATATTTGGGCTATTCTAATGTCACATTTCTCATTTTCTCTTGTGGGTTTGTTGTGGGTGTGTGAGAGCGAAGAGAAAAGGGTGTGGGAGGAGGAGATTCAAGAAACAGGTAAGTACTTTTTGTCTCTATTTTTTTTGCATTTTTATTACAATAGTTTGCATGTGCATTTTTTTACAAATTTGTGCATTTTTTCTTCTTCTTTTTTTACAACATTCATGGCTCAATCAAGGGCAACAGGGAAGGGGCAAAGGAAGAGGAAGAATGTCCCCATTGGAGATGCCCCTCCTATTCCAATTTCATCAGGTTCTGCAAGTGTTCCCTCTATTGGAAGTGGGGTTGCAACAACAACTTCAAATGTTGAGGGAAGACAACAGCGTCAAGATAACAAATATCCCTTGTGGAAATATGTCACAAGAGAGCAAGAGTCGGACAGCAAGATGAAGGGCGGAGACAATGTTGCTTGGAAATGCAACTATTGCAACAATCATTTCATGAGCACATATTATCGTGTGAAAGTTCAGTTGTTGGCTTTACCAAGTTGTGGAATTGCAGCATGTACATAGGTGTCTTTAGCTAAGAGGAAAAAAATGGAAAAAGAGGCCAATGTTGGTATGGCAAAGGTGGCTGCAACATCTAAAAAACAAGAATGATGATCCCCTTCCATTCTTGAGAAAAATAAGCAAAAAATTTCCATTTGAGAGTTCTAGTGGGGGACAAGAAACAAAAAGAAAGGCAATGGCACTTGGCCCAATGGACAATATTTTTCAAAAAGAGAAACAGGAAGAGCTTGATCTCACCATTGCATTTTTTTTCTATCAGAACTTCATATCTTTTAATGTTGCATGTTCACCTTTATTTATTGAGATGTGTCAAGATCTAACTCAAGGGGCTCCATCAGGGTATGTGTCTCATGGGTCAAAGAAGCTTAGAACCACATTGTTGACGAAGGCAAAGAAAGAGGTGGACAAAATGTTTGAGCCTATTAAATCAGAATGGCCAACATCTGGGGTTAGCATTGCTTTTAAAGGATGGACAGATCTAGCACGACACCCACTCATCAACTTCATGGTGTCTTCCTTGAATGGTCCAGTTTTCTTGAAATCAATGGATGCACTTGGACAATACAAGGATGCACAATATATGAGTGAGTTGTTAATTAACGTTATTGAAGATGTAGGTGTTGACTCTTGCGTGCAAATCATTACAGATAATGCACCTATTTGCAAGGTTGTTGGCATGATTGTGGAAGCTAAATATCCGCAAGTATTTTGAACACCTTGCATTGCCAATGTCCACTCTTTGAATTTAGCACTTAAAACTATTGCTTCTGATGTGCTTTGGATTGGAAGCTTTATTGAGGATGCACGTCATATCCACAACTTTGTACAAAATCATACAAATGCTCTCACTATCTACAAGGAGTACACCAATCTATCATTGTTGAAGATTGCGGATACACGATTTGCCTCTTCATTCATCATGTTGAAGAGGTTGAGGGAGGTCAAAACCACTCTTGGGCCATGTTTATTTTAGAGTTTTGGTCTTTTTGGAGAAAGACGGATCAAGCAGCCTCAAAAAGAGTGAAGGACACACCGTTAGATGATGCTTGGTGGGAGAGGATCGATCTACTTATTCAGATCATGGACCCTATCATTTCTTTTCTTCAATTTGCAAATACAGACCAACCCATCCTAGGAGAGGTTTATGAGAGATGGGATTCCATGATTGAGTCTGTGAGGAGCAGTATTTTAAAGAGTGAGTGCCGCAAGTATGAGACATCATCAGAGGCTGCCTTCACCACCATATAGGATATTCTTGTCAGCAGATAGGACAAAAATTGCACACCTTTACATTGTTTGGCTCACTCATTGAACCCAAAATTGTTAAATTGGCAACTAGGGTCAAACTTCATGTGGGTCATCTTATTCATGGCTAATAATATTTTTATTAGATTCCTCTCGTCGAGAGGTGTAGGATTGATCTAAAGATCATCTGATTCCGATAAGTATTTATGGAGATATGAATTTATTTTGATTATGGAATTATCAAGCTGACCTACAACTCATGTAGGCTCAGAAGCCCAATAGTCGCATCTATTCAAACATCAACGTTGTGTATAAATACAGGACTTTTCCTCATTTGCACTCACTCATCTCATCACATCTCTCTCTCTCTCCTGCGCAGGAAAAAGGGTCTTCTCTACTGCGTAGAAAAGAGTCTCTCTCTCACACGTGGAAGGAAGCTGTTGAAACTGAAGCTGCAACTGCAGATCCAAAGTTTGACCAGCGTGGACCATCAAACCTCCTCTTCTAAACTGCGTTGTAGGTTCATCTGAACCTCCTCTGAAGGCTACAACTTTTGGTGGTGGAATCAACTCGATCCAACGGTTGGTTTGTGAGATAACGACTGCCCTAGTTTTGATGATGAAACCGCTAATGCTGATGTTGTTGATCTAGGGTTTGCTACTGTTGATATAAATTAGATTTATTGTACTATTTCTCTTTGCTGAATTATTGAAGATAAAAGAAGATTTGATCAAAGGGTTTCCCCACACATTATGGGGTTTCTCCCTGGCTAGCCGCCACATCTTGTGTCTCTTGTCTTGGCTTGTATTTTGTCGATTGTTTAATGTTATATCTGCACTTTACTTTCTGTACATGTGATTGTTAATCTGTGGAATATAATAAGAAAAAGAAGTAAACTGTTATAAGCATAGAACATACCATAAATCAACATGGTATCAAAGGTGAGATGAAGACAAAGCCCAAGCAAGAGCAAGAGCAATCACCGAAGAGAAGATTGGCAAGTCTATCCTAAAAGAACTATGGGGTCCTCAACACTTTTTCCTGCCGAAGACAAGCTCCATGAAAAAACTGACTATCACGGATGGAAGATGTCTATCGATCTAACCCTCGAAGATCAAGGAGTGTTGGACCATGTAAGAGCAATATTGTTGAGCCTCCATCAAATGCATCCACTACTGCCTGGAACAAATGGAAAAACGGAGAAGTCAAAACAAAGAAGATCATCCGGGACTCTATCGACAAGCACTTGGTGGCCTACATCTCTGAATTGAACACCTCCAAGGAAATCTATGATAGAGTGGTGAGTATATTTAAAGTTAATGATGTAAATCAAGTTTTGTTTCTTAGAAATAAACTGAGGAAAAACAAGAAGGGTAAAGATGAGAGTATGCAAGCATACTTCTTAAAAATCACCGAGATCAAGAACAATCTCCTATCTATTGGGGAGACTATTACTGATAGAGAAATGGAACTCACGACTCTTGGAGGATTACCATCCCAATGGTACGTGTTCAGGACTACTCTTCTGAACAATAATATAATTCTTGGTTTCGAGGAATTAATGGCTAGATGCATTCAAGAAGAAACAAGGGTAGAAGAGCAAGAAATGCCCATGCCTAAAGGTCCTTCTGCTGCCTTTTCTTCTCATGCTAAGAAAAGAATAATTCCAAGACTAAATCAAAAGGAAAGGCTGGACCTAAGGGTGAAAGAAAAGGACGATGTTACATTATAAAGCAGGTCACTATGCAAGGGAGTGCCCTGATAGAAAGGACTCACACTGGGACGATGATCAAAATCCCTCTGATGGCAATCAAAGGAATGACAAATTCAATAGCAGAGGTAAGAGGAGAGTTAGGAATCAAGGAAGAGGACAACCATTCAAGAAGGCTAGAAATTCCAGGATGTATTAAATGCACCTGACCTCATAAAGAACCTGGTGTCCATCTCGGCAATGGCAGACAAAGGCTACAAGGTAACCTTCAGCGATGGCAAGGTACATATATGGAAAAATAATGTTAACGATGCCTTTACTCTTGAGTTTCATGTTGATTCATTATATCAAGTCGATGGAAGTCCACTGGGTGTCATGTCTTATGACACATCTCTTCAATCCGAACTTTGGCATCGGAGGTTTGCCCCCTTAATTATAAAGCTCTACTCGGTGTAAGACAAATGGTGACAGGGATGCCCGAATTCTGAGTAGAGAAAGAAGGTGTCTGTCCAGGATGTGCCGAAGGAAAGCTCAAAAGGGGACCATTCCCCTCAAGCCAAAGCAAGACCTCCGATATATTACAATTGGTTCACTCAGGCATATCTGAGGCTGGCATTAAGAGGGAGACTACTACACCACATACTCCTGAGCAGAATGGTGTGGCAGAAAGGAAGAACTGTACGATTGTGGAAGTTGTCTCTATGGGTAGATGATATAACAATGCTGATGTGGAGGAACCCATGGATCCTATTTATCTGCCTGAGCCTTCCTCTTCTAGGAAGAGGCCTTCATGGCTTAGGGGGATACTTGATGATGTTGAAGGACATGCTGCACCCCGAGGAACCTTCCGTGAAAGTAAGAAACCTGACAGGTATTAGGGATACCTAACCATCATGAGCACGATCATACAAAATGAGCCTTCATCATTCTCAGATGTCGTCAAGCATAAAGTATGGAAGGATGTTATGACCAAAGAATATGAGTCTATTATGGAGAATGATGTTTGGAGAGTAGTTCCCAGACCCCAGGACAAGACAATTGCTACTTCAAAATGGCTTTACAAGATAAAGCTGCAGCAGATGGAAGTACAAAATAGTATAAGGCTCGTTTTGTTGCTCGTGGTTTCTCCCAGAAGGAAGGTATAGACTATGATGTGATATTTGCACCTGTTGCCAAATATATGACCATTCGCTTGATCATAGCCCTTGTGGCTTCACAAGAATGGAACCTACATCAGATGGATGTCAAGACCGCGTTCTTGCACGGTTTGATCAAAGAAGAGGTCTATGTGGAGCAACCCGAAGGATTTAAGATTTATGATTGAAAATCTCATGTATGCAGGTTGAAGAAGGCTCTCTATGGGCTGAAGCAAGCACCCTGAGCATGGTATGAGAAGATCGATAGATACTTGATGAAGCTGGGATTCACTAGGAGTGAAGTCGATCCTAACCTTTACCTTAAGGTTGAAGATGACAAGCCTCTCATACTAGTGTTGTATGTGGATGACCTCTTTCTAACAGGTGCGATACCCTCTCATTCACAAATGTAAGAGGGAGTTGGCTTCTGAATTTGAAATGAAGAACCAAGGACTTGAGTGTGGCAGAAGCCAAGGGAAATTTTCCTATCTCAAGGAAAATATGTGGTGAAGATTCTGAAAAGATTCAGTATGATGGACTACAAGCCTTGTGACTACCTCGAGGATCTTAACTTTCAGAAGTTATATGGTAGTGATGTCGAACCAGATTTGGGAAATGCCTCTGAGTTTCAAAAACTCATTCGCATTGATGTTCTTGGTGAACCTCCGTCCGAACATATGTTTTACAGTTAGCACTGTGAGCTCATATTTGGTTGAGCCTCACTAGATTGGTGTCAAGAATCTTCTGAGATGTCTTCAGGACAGAATCTCTCACGGATTAAGATACACTGCCGGAAATATGAAACTGCATGATTATTCGAACATTGATTAGGCAGGTAATGTGGAGGATCATTGAAGCACTTTTAGTGTTGTTTCTCTTTGGATTCTGCTTCGATATAATAGATGAGCAGGATGCAAAAGTTGGTTGCCATAAGCACCGCCAAGACCAGATACATATCGACGAGTATGATCTCGTATGACGCTGCCTGGTTGGAGAAGCTCTTTAGTGAGATGTTTGAACACGTACCACTATGATTCTCTGTAACAACTAGAGGTGGGATTCGATTATTGAGGAATCCCGTAGTCGTCAATTGCTCCAGCAGATAGACATCATCTGGGATATGGTAAGTCGATGAGCAAGGAGGCTCCATTGCATTAAGATGATGTACAGGTCGATACACCTTTTCAAAGCCCCAAGGAAAGATCTAATCTATGATTTTCCCAAATGACTTGGAGTCATCAAGAAACCCTTGTACAAGTGTCCTACATGTTGCATACATTGAGCTCTGAGAACTCTGAGGGCTTGTGGTTCTTACTGGAGCAACATACAACCACAGGGTGACTCACCCTCCCCTGGTGGTGCGCACTAGAACAAGATGATTCGATCTCTTGTGGGACAAGATGATTCACTCTCTTGTGGAACATGATGATTCACTCTCATGTGTAATAGGATGATTAGTTCTCCTGTGAGGGCTGGATTGATGTGTTCCCCATGGCGATTGTAGCAAGATTGATGTGTTCTCCTGTGAGGCCTGGATTGATGTTTTCTCCATGGCGATTGTAGCAGGATTGATGTGTTCTCCTGGTGAGGGCAGGATTGATTAGTTCTCCTGTCGAGGCATCCTACCCATGCAGTCTGGGACTCATGGGAAGTACCTCGCATTTTATTAATGAGCAGGGAAATGAAGTTAGGGACCATAGTAGTACCGATGGATGCATCGTTGTATCTACCGTACTCCCTATGCTAGGATGACCTCCATTGATCTGGGATCAATGATACTGGTTTGGGACCAATGGTAGGAGTGGTACATTCTATGACACTGACTTCGGGTCAGTTGAGACTGGTTTGGAACTAGTGGTACGCACTCTGAGACTGACTTTAAGTCAGTGGAGGATGTTACTAGTCTGGGACTAGTGGTAGGAGTTGTACATACTATGACACTGACTTCGGGTCAGTTGAGACTAGTCTGGGACCAATGGTACATACTCTGAGGCTGACTGTAAGTCAGTATGATACATCCTCGATCATTTCTTCTTCTTCATAATTCGGACAAAAGTAGAGCACAACAAAACAAAGCAGAGCAGAGCAGAACAGAGCAGAGTAGTACAGATCAGTACAGGGCAGAATAAGACAAAGCAGAACAGGCAGAATAGAGCAGAGCAGGGCAAGGGTCAGGCTATACAGGGCAGTGCATTTGATGGATGAATAGTAGCGACTGAAAGACAGATTGCAAATGAAGTTCTCCCTAGTTGAGAGGGAGTGTTAAATTGGCAACTAGGGCCAAACTTCACGTGGGTCATCTTATTCATGGCTAATAATATTTTTATTAGATTCCTCTTGTCGAGAGGTATAGGATTGATCTAAAGATCATCCGATTCCGATAAGTATTTATGGAGATATGGATTTATTTTGATTATGGAATTATTATCAAGCCAACCTACAACTCATGTAGGCTCAGAAGCCCAACAGTCGCATCTATTCAAACATCAACGTTGTGTATAAATACAGAAGGACCTTTCCTCATTTGCGCTCACTCATCTCATCACATCTCTCTCTCTCTCCTGCGCAGAAAAGAGGGTCTTCTCTACTGTGCATAAAAGAGTCTCTCTCTCACACGTGGAAGGAAGCTGCTGAAACCAAAGCTACAACTGCAGATTCCATCAAACCTCCTCTTCTGAACTACGTTGTAGGTTCATCTGAACCTCCTCTAAAGGCTGCAACTTTTGGTGGTGGAATCAAGTCGATCCGACAGTCGGTTTGTGAGATATCGACTACCCTAGTTTTGATGATGAAGCCGCTAATGTTGATGCTGCTGATCTAAGGTTTGCTACTATTGATATAAATCAGATTTATTGTATTATTTCTCTCTATTGAATTATTGAAGATAAAAGAAGATTTGATCAAAGGGTTTCCCCACACATTGTGGGGTTTGTCCCTGGCTAGCCGCCACATCTTGTGTCTCTTGTCTTGGCTTGTTTTCTGTCGATCGTTTAATGTTCTATCTGCATTTTACTTTATGTACATGTGATTGCTAATCTGTGGAATATAATAAGAAAAATTAGTAAACTGTTATAAGCATAGAACATACCACAAATCAACAAAAATACTACAGCCATGAGTGGTTGAATGGTGGACATTCTCGTAGATTCCCTCCTCACATGGATGGTGAAATTCCACAGGGGAGGAAAGATTCATTGAGGCAGATTTTTCAGGATAGAGCATCCCTTGATGAGGTGGAGGATGCCTTTGTAGAGTTTTCCACTAGCACTGGTCGATTTGCAAGATATGATGTGATTAGATACAGTGGGGCTAAGAAGCTCTATTCTTGGTGAGAAACTCATGGGGCAACAAGCCCTCCTCTACAACAGTTAGCCATGAGGCTCCTCTCTCAGGTGACTTCATCCTCTTGTTGCGAGAGGAATTGGAGCACATATGGGAATTTGTAAAGTGTCAAGAAGAGCAAGCTTGAGCAATCCAGCACAGAGACAATGGTGTATGTGCACACCAACCTTCGTCTTATTTACAGGCAGAGGGATGAGTGGTTGAAGGGAAAGACAAAGATGTGGGATGTCTTTCCTGATGATATGGGTTTGGACAACAATGTTGAGTTGGCATTGGCCAACTTGGATCTTAATGAGTTAGAGCTAGAGCCTATAACTTTTAATGATTGTGATACTATAGAGGGGTCATCCTACACACCAGCAGATGCAGAGATGACATTTGATACAGAGGAGGAGAATGCAGCAAAGGAGAGCAGTGGTGACCATGGTGATGAGTACAATGATGTTGATTTTGATGATGTGGATTGATGACTCATGAGCTACCTACTGCCTTGAGGCTTATAGTTGTTTTTTATTTTCTATTTCTATTTTCCATTGGCATTGCTAATACCTATGTAACACATTTTGATTTTGATGACTTAATGTGAAAACTACAGTATCTTGTCTTTCTCCTATTAGATCATTGATGAATATGTATTACGTCATAATCGTATTTTTATGTATAATGTTACTTTGTAATTTTGTAAAACTTACATCTAGATGAAAATCTATGTTTGAGTCAATGAATTTGTATCATGAATGAGAATTTGTGTAAGAAATATCTAATTTTTAATATATATATATAGATAATAATATATAATTGTCCTAACGTGTCCTGTTCCAGGGGGTCAACGTGTCTATGTCTGACAGTCGAATCCTCGTGTCCCCGTGTCAAGTGACTTAGAATCTAATTAAGTCATTTCTAAGCGGAATTTCAAAAAACGATTTCTGGGTTTTGGAGATCTCATGTATTCTAGCCTCTCCACCAAATTTCGTGGCTAGAACACATCTGATGCTACAAAAACTAACACTCCCTCTTAGCAAGGAATGTGTTCTAGTGCTACACATCCTGCCACAACACTGTCTCTGCATCATCTCCCGTCATGTTGTTGATGTCCGGCTACTGCTGCCCACCAACCATTGTGCAACTCTTATATACGTTGCATCTGTACTGTTGTTGACTCTACTGTACTGCTGCGAACACTGCATCTGCACTACAACTCCCTCTCATTTGTTGTTGCTACAACTGCAACATCTGCAATTGAAAACATCCAAAATATCTAATCAACTGTGATCAGTATAATGCATCTTTCACCCGAGTCTCTGACTGTTGCTAGTATCTGTACTGTCACTGAAAGATCTGCACTGCAATTGACTCTGCACTGTGTCAACTACATTGCTGCCAACTTTGCATTGTGCTCCCCGACATCTGACTACTACTAGTCTCTACAACTGTCACTCTGGCATCTGACTACATCAATTGTCACTGATGCATCCTGCTACTGAATACTGTGGGCCCTTGTAGCCGGGTAATGATCCATGAGTTGGACTCCTCAAGGATCCTGTCCATCTGTAGCGCTCTAGGGCTACAACACCAAATCTCCCCATCTCACTCCTGGAGGTATATCAGCAAACATGGTGAAGTCTTCCTCCAACCTGGAGGACAGCCTATCGATCTCTGCTGAAGCTATATGGGGGTCTTGCTTCTCCTTCTTCTTGAGAGGACACTGAGTACTGTAGTGACAGAGTTCACCACACCTTAAGCTCTTGACCTTTGACAGGTCCTTCTTCTTCTTTCTCTGCTCCCCCTATCCCTGACTAGGACCCTTTGATGCGAGGGCCACATTCTCCTCCTCCTTTACCTACTTCGAGCCACTGCTGCTACCACTGATGGAGCTCTTAAATAGAGCTCGTCTCAACTCCTCCTGCAAATCGACCCATATTCTATCTCAGTCTGGTAGCCTATCTCTGCCCATTATGCTTTGGATAAAGCCCTACCACTCCTCTAAGACACTGTTGAGTTCCAATCGCACTAGCTCTGTGGGTTGAGGCGCTGCCCCAACAGCTGACAACTGGTCTCGGACCTCTTGAATCCTGGTAAGGAAGGGATCTATGTAACAACCCTGGTGAAAATTTCATGTAATAAAAGTTAATAAAGGCAAAATAAGACCACGTTTAAGGAACACTTATACCAAGCTGAATGTTGGGCAAAGATATCCTAGTGGGCATCATTGGATGTGTGTTTTAGCTAAGGAAAATTGGCAAAGGCTAAGGCATTAAAAGACAAAAAGGCATTTTTGGCACATTTATATATAAAAATAAAGGAAATTAAGATAAAAGTGAGGTGAAAGGTCACAGGCTACATGTGAGGAGGAAATTGAAGGAAAATAATAGAAAATGAAGAAATTAGAGGCCTCATTAATAAAGATAAAAAAGGCTTCTGAGGATCAGTGGGCAAACTTTTGCTAACCTTTCTTTAGTTCAAGTTTGGAGCTCTCTCATTATTCTCTCTCTCTCTCTCACTCTTGGAGCACTCTAACTTTGGATCAAGGAAGGAAAAGCAAACAAAGGGAAAAGAAGGAAAGCAAGGATCAAGGAAGAAGAGCAAGATCAAACAGCTTCAGCAGAAATACTTGCAGGTAACCTTTTGCATATGTGATTTCCTAGCTGGTTTGGGCATGCATGATTTTGCATGTTGGTGTATGGTTCTCTTGTTGTTGGTGCATGGTTTTGCAAGGTTACGACAGTGGTTTTCAGCCTAGCCTTGTCTTTTTCCGGATGCCATAATGTTGGGATGTTTATTTCAGTTTTGAGCTTTGGTTTGCTAGATGGATTTCGGAATCCGGGGCAGAGTTGGTCTCAAGGTTCATTCCCAAAGGCCTAGGAATGCCTTGACCGGTTTTGGCAGGGTACACGGTAAAGCCTGAGGGAGAAGTCTCGGTTTAGGGCCTAGTGATCTGGGTTTGGATTGTGGTAAAGCCTGAGAGACTGGTCTTGGTTTAGGGCATAGTAATCCAGGATTGGATTGCGGTAAAGCCTGAGAGACAAGGAGACGAAAAATTCCTCAAGGATAGTGATGGATTTTGGATGGCATTCCAAGTTCGATCAGTTGTGATCGGAGTACCTGTTTTGGTGTGATCACAGTTTGTTGAGGGTGGAGGTGGTTTAACCTCTAGATTCCCTTGGTTGTTCTTGGATTGGTTGTCCTTGAGATCCCACATTCATGTTTGGAATATGGCATGGAGGTGATTGGTTGAAAGAGAGATTTGGTTCAGCCATGTCTATGGTTAAGTGGTTCGTGGAAGTCGCGAACCTAGTTGGATTTGCCTATGATTAATAAAACCTAAGTTCTCTTACTTTTGTACTTAATTATATGTGGATTTAATGATGGTCATATCTCTGATATTTATATGGTTTAATGTTGGTTATAAGCATGGTTATGCCATTGGTTCATGTCATGGCTATTTTATGTATTTACTTGTAATTGTTAAATGGATGGATGTGTTGTCGTATAGAATGTCTAGGCACCGCGACAACGGCTCAGATCTGGGGTTGCCACACTAATCCCCAATCACTCCGTTTGAGTTGTCTCCCAATAGAAGACTAAGAGGGATAGACCCTATGGAAATGGAAAAAGGAAAAATTAATTGGGAGCCAACCAACCTGAGAGACACAGCTAAGCAATCAATACTTGTTTTAGATTGCACAAGATTTTAAAAATTCAAAATGATTTGAAGAAAGTGATACCAATGCCTTGTGGAGTCAACTATCTTGCGAAGAAAATTACATTCAAACAAAGGATGGGAAACTGCTGCTGAAAAGACTCAACTGTCTCATATGCTAATGCAAAATTTAAAACTATGTGAAATGCAGGGACTTGGTAATTTTAGTTAAATGAGGGTCTAATTTTATTTTTGAAATATGTCTCAAATGTTACTTAGCTTAAGGCTAAAAAAATTGGTGATCTAAATGTGAAAGCAAGTATTTATACCAGAACTGCAAAATGTAAAATCTACACAAATAATTACTGAAATGCACAATGGACTGAAATGTAAAATGTTGGAATAAAACACCTTTAAATTCAAAAATTCATTTGTATGAAATACTCAATCAAAGATCATTATATGCATAAGTAAAACTCGCATGAGCATTTAAAAAAGCAAATGTATTTCCGAAATTAAACTAAGTGTTTAAACTCATATTACATCAATGAAATATCAGTCTAGAAATCTGCTCTTAAAACAAGTGTTAATACCACCGATATATTTTAAATCAGCAGTGTTGTAACCATGCAATATTCAGAAATTTCTATGTATAACAACAACAAAAAATTAAATGGAAAACTGATAACTACAATTCAATAGATTTCTGAGTTTAATTATTTCTGATCTATTAATGTATTTGATCTAAAAAACTCATAAATAAACTATCGAACAACAGTAAAACAATTTTCAGAAATTTGTTTGCAAAAGTTACTGAAACTAATTTTTATTTCAGCAATTATACAGTTGTGAAAAATATAAATTAAATCTACTGCTAAATTCAGAAAATTACTAAAAAAACAGTGAAATAATATTCAGAAAATAGCATGCAAAAGTTTCTGAAAGTAATTATATTTATTATTTCTGAAATATAATGCAGTGAAAGATGCAAACTAATTTGTGGTTAAATTTCAAATAACTAAAATTTTATGCCAGTATTAATCTTGTTTTCAATTAGATCAATGAAAACTATAAGGGTTTAGAAGATGTGCACCAATCAGCCCCTAGGGGCTTGAAGATGCTTGAAAATGGGTTGCCCAAGTCACTGAAAATTCTCCAATGCAAATGCCAAACTTAGAAAATTTTGAGAAAAATTTGCTAAATTTTTTTTTGGGTTAGGAAAGGTTTAGTGAGAAAATTATGGTGAAGAAGGCTGCAAAGATGAGAGGCATGAGGGTGGAATGACAAACGCTGGGAATGAGGTTGGAGATGGCCAGCGCTGGGCCTCAAGGCCCTAAAAAAATTTGCCCATGATCCTTTTGAAATTTCTCCTCAACCTGCAAACAAAATGGAGATGCCCTCTGGGACTTGGATCTCTCTCCAGAATCCACAAAAATCACCTACAATTTTCAGATTTTTTCTTATACAAATAAAAGACAGAAAACCCCAAAGCATGTATATACGAAAATATGAAATACCTAGAACCCCATTGAATTAGAATTTGCTATTTACAAATCTACAATAATATTCTATAGATCTAACAGATCTATAGATCAAAGCCCTCTATTAGTTAGATTTAAACAAATTTTTGCACAATATTTAAAAATAGATTTGAAATTTTAAAGAGACAAGTCCGAGAAAAACCCTGCAAGTAAAATATTCTATAAAATGACTTCAGAAATTATAAAGATAGTGGGCTCTTTTATATTCTATAAACTGAGAGTCAGTTGGTCCAGCTGAGGACTTCCTCAAACGCCCAAATTCTGAATGATAACTTCTGCACACTTAAATCTGCTTGTTAGATTAATAGAAATCTAAAAAATTATCATAAAATTATCAAGAAATAGAGATACCTACTACTTCTATCAAATTAAAATGATATTCAAAAAACCCCATAAATTTGTACAAAATACCTATACACAGATCAATCCTCAAAGGCTATTAACTAGCAAATACAAATAAAAGCAGCAAGTATTAAGAACAATATCACCACATAAATCTGAAAGCGTAACACCATGATCTGAAACCCCAAAGTCTTTGCGTTTTATTAACCAAAAAAAGTTACAAGAGTTTTTTTAGAGCAAGTACACAATTCATAAATCGGATGAAATAATGGAGAGAAATCTCTCATTTATAGAAGAATTCTCCAATGGTTAGTTGGCTTGCTCCCCGTCAAAGCAATCTCAACCGTTGATGAAGATCAAATGATCTTTTAATCATCACCGTTGAAATAAAGTTACTTTTTGAGGAAATTCAAATTTCACTTTTAATCAACTCAAAAATGATTATTTTGAGTTAATTGCCGCAAAAAGTTGACTTTGACTTAACTACTATGGCCCAAGGGTTCAAAATATCTTGAAATTTTCAATATTCCCTTGGCCGAGAACCTCGATAGATTAAGAAACTTAAAACCCACGAATTTTAAATGTTGAAGAATTTAATTTTCCTAGGACTAAATTAATTAAATTTCTGGCTTTAGCATTTTAATTTATTTTAGCCAGAAATTTTAATTAATTGATCATGAGGGGATTATTAATTTTTCCAACCCTCTAATATTTAACCATGGTGTCTAACTATGAAGAACCATGTATTAAATATCTTTTTAAATGAAATATTATAATTCTAAGCCATGAAGGGGGAACACTCGTTCATTATAAACCCTCAATAATTACTCATTTCTGCGACACAAAATATGATCTAGTAGACTAAGTGACTTGTAATAAAATAATCTAACCAAATAGTTATAATTATTCCCAAATCACTTTTACAAAGACTCGATATATAACACTATGCTCATTTAAAATCCTTACGACAAAATCCACCCTAAATTTGGGGTGAAGCTGAAAGGAAAAACTATGTCGATCATCTGTGTTTAGAAACACACATGAATTGGCAAGACTAAAAACCTCCTAGGATAGAAATCATTATCAGAAAAATAAATTTACCTAGGTTGTTACATCCACTTGTCTTACTAGGATCATTTACATTACAAAATGGGTTTACCAAACTCCAGTGTACATATAGAAGATAATAATGAATCTATGGATCATCTAAATGCTCGGACATGATGGAAATCCATGCGCGAAAAAATGTACAACTATGGGGTAGTTGACATGGAGTGGTCAACAGGATGCAAGACCTAATTGATAATATAATAGTTCAATGGAGGAGGTGATCCTTCTAGTTATGTTTCATAATTTCTTTTAGTCATTTATGCTTTGTCTTGTATCCTAGACCTGTAGGTTGCATTGATGCCAAGTGTTTGATAGAATGTCAGTCTTGGTTGGGGATGCTCAGGCTTAGTCCTGAGGTTGATTTTGATTTATCAGCATTGTTATCATGTCTTTGATGGATTCTGAAGGTTGTAACAAGTTCTAGGTAGAGGTCGGGATTTTGGGCTAGAAAAGTGGCTCAAATCTCGGGGTCATTGGCACAGGTCTACTGAGAAAAGTCCACAGTCATTGGCACAAGTCTGCTGAGAAAAGTCCACAATCGTTGGCACATAGGCCTATGAGAGCGACTTTGAGTTGTTGGTCGTTGTCTTGCCTATAGCATGAGAGTGACTCTGGGTTAAAAGGCTTAAATCATTAATGGGACTCAGGGATAGGCTGTTTGAGTGGCTGACATGTCTCCTAAGGGTGGTTTACTAATGTGGATGGGTTTGTTTGATATGTTTTGTCGATTCCATTTCCTTAAGGTCACCTAGGAGATTGAATCCCTTAGTAACCTCTCTCATCACATGTTTGCCCGACTGGTTGGTTGCTTGGGTGGACCTAGGAGGAGGGGGTGTTACAGTCTATGCCTTCCCCTTCTGCATCCGGCTGAGTCTCAGCTTCTCCTCTAGGTACATCTTCCGCTGCTCGAAAGTAACCTAGCACAATTTGGAGAGAGCATCCCATTCCCATATCTATTTGGAAGTATCTTTGCCAGCTATATGTGAAACAACATGATCCCGGACGCCATCAAGGATCAACAGTTTCGCCCGTGCCATCAGCTTCTTGTATTCTTTTTGTTGATCTGCATCCTGAGGAACTGCCACCACTACATCAATATAGTCTTTCAAGCCATATTCATCTAGAAGAAAGGACATCCTTGTCTTCCAAATGACGTAGTTGGAAGCTCCATCCAACCTGTACTGATCACAAAGCCCAGCAGTGGCTATCTCAACGAACTGTCGAAAACTTCGTGTTTCCTTCTGCTCGGTTGTTGTTCTGCTATTCGCACTCCCTTCTGGAGTGAGAAGATCTTCTGACAACCATTGTCAATCTGCAAGGAAAATCGAACTTCTTGAGACTAGAAATTCCCTGAGGAAAAATTTCCCTTTTTGTGTGCTCTTCTCTCTTCCACCCCAACGTTAGCTCTGCTCTAGTGAACTACTGCAAAAACCACTGCGTCCAGCTAGAGATCTGCCCAACGAAAAATCTAAGTTTCTCCCTCTGCCTCTGGAATCACTCAATCTGGAAGAATCAAATTTTTCTGCCCCTTAGAAAAATTGGTCTTCGTCAAGCAACTCGGCCTCTCTGACAAAAGACTACACTGCCATTGGGAATTTCGGCCTGTTGCCCACACTGAGCAGCGAAATTCCTTTCCTTCGTTTTTTTGAGCTCTCCGACTGATCAACTGCGCTTTGATACCATGTAAAATTCCAATACGAAATCCTATTGTAGCCACTGATATTATTTCTCCTAATTGTTAATTAATTAACAATTTATCTGCTATGACAAATATCAAAATAAATACACTGCAACCTTCAAATTTTGCAGAAAAATAAAACGTTGGAAGCTAAGAAATGCTAGCACACACACATAAAATAACACAATTATTTTTGGACAAAAGTCCCCGAAAAAACCCAACTTGGGAAAACCGGTGCAGCAACTGAGGGTTTTATTATTATACAGCAATGAGAAATTTTGAGTACAACTGCATGCCGAAATCTAGCAATCCTACAAAGAAAAAATACTGGCAAAAATCTAGTGAGAAATTTTCCTCACCCCACAAGCAATCTCCCGGCACACTTGCCTTCAGAAACGCGGCCCTCTGACCCTTTGTGTCAAACTCTGCATTGTTCTGCACAGCCTGCTTGATGTCAAGCCTCCGACTAGTCTCTGATGAAGTCGTTCAGCCTTCTGCTGACTAGAAGGATGCTTCTCTGGCACTCCTTACTGACCTCTAGAACTGAAGACGTCTCTCCCTCTCAGAAAATCGAACTTGCCTCTAGAAGTTGTTGTGTTGCCCCTGCGTCAGCTTCTCTATGACTTTGCTGCCTCTCTACAAATGCACTTGCTGGATTTGGAATGCCTCCTCCAAGCCTCATGGTCTCAGCCCCTCACTCACTGCTTCGATCTCTAGCTCTCTCCGGCAACTGACTGTCGCTACTCTAGAAATCGATCTACCAAGAAATCAAACTACTCAAGTGTCTCGAATGATCTCTCCATCACCACATTGACCTCCTCTTATAATCCTCTGTTGGAGCACAAACGGCCAAGATTAAAACATAATCGATGGCTAGGATCATCTCTGGATCGATCTTTGTAAGTCTTTAGATGATTCTCTCCTTGACTTAATTAATACTAATTAAATTAACCATATTCCCTAAGTTTAGACTTTAGAAATATTGAAAAACTAGTTAATAATCTAGTTAAGTCATTTCTAAGCAGAATTTCAAGAAAAGATTTCTGGGTTTTGGAGATCTCATGTATTCTAGCCACTCCACCAAGATTCATGGCTAGAACACATCTGATGCTACAAAAACTAACATTTAAGAGTTCCTATCAATGGAAACCATTTGTTTGATTTGGGGTTGAATCCCCTTGGGTCAAAACCTAGAAATTTATTCCAACAACGAAACTATCTTTCTAAGATTTGGAATGCGTTAACGCTAGAAAAAGCGAATGATATGTAGTAAACAATTGGTACGGGTGATGGCACCTTACTTGGTAGCTCCCTTTGTATGAGGATTTCATCGGATCTGCCATAAGCTTTGCCGTAATAAATTGCATATCTGAAAAATGCTTGAAACATGCATGTCAAATATAAAATTTAACAGCAGAATATCATAGAGTAAAATATATTGAGGGTATAAAATTAGATCTAATGCCTAAACACCAGGATCCACTAGCTAGTAAGGTAAAACTTCAAACGTAAGCTATGAATTAATTATATTTTTGTCTTTTTATTTAAAAATAAATAAAAAAACAAAAGGATTTTAATAATGTTTTGAAATTGGTTGTTGTAGTGAGGCTTACTTTGGCCTTGATGTTACCTCTCAGAGCATAGGATTGTAATCATAAATCCATTTAAGTCAATTTTGCATTTGGACAAGAGAGTAGGAATGGAGTCCAGTGACTATCTCACCCAATTCTATTCTAGAATAGTTGCATCGGCCCCCAAATCCTATTGGAAAGATTGTTTCCTTTGAAATGTCTAATCCCACTCGGCCAACAATGGCATCAACTAGGATCTCACCATTGTTGAAGTAAACTCCTATAAGAGTTTGTCTGGCAATTGGGTCGCCTCTTAGCACAAACAAAGGGTGAGATGAGGTCTAGCGCTTTAATCTCCCCTTCCACATGATTTGCTTTCCCTTAATGGATCAACCCAGTCACCTTGTAGAAATATGAAATACCTGTTTCTATTCTATGAAATACAATTCCAGCAAGCTAAGAAGAAAAAGCATAGAATAATCAACCCCCAAAAATGTTTCCACTTAGAAATTTACTTTTATTCAATGCCATATGATTTCACAGTTCAACAATCTCCAATGGAAGGAGGATCTAGCCTTCTATATTTTCTCTGTGTAATGGCTAGTTTCCTCCATCCATAAAATAATAATATCTTGACTTGTCATCCACATGTTGGAGACTAAATCATTTTTACATGAAATAATTCCTTTCTACATGAAAATCTGCCCATAAGGGAGGATGACTTGCAGCTTGCTTGCTTTGACCAATATACCTCTTTAAATCCCAATGTCTAGCTTCCTTTGACTTTGCATGTGGCTAATATGAAGAATAGTATACAAAAGTGAGCTAACGAATGGGGTAGAAGCTCCCATATGTGGTTTGTGGAGGTCTCAACCCACCAAAATATGCTATGGCTGCATTGAATGAGTTCACAATTTGGCTTATGGAGGCAATGGCCCTCATCGAACCCATATAAAATTGCTTGGGAGAGGCTCGGTCTACTTTGGCACTCCAACACTCCCTTTTTCAAAGCTAATGAGTTGTTTGTCTCCATGGGTGACCTAGGTAAGTTTCAACCCACCAAAATATGCTATGGATACCTTTTTTAAGCTCACGACTTTGCTATATTGACTTTTACCTTTTCGTTTGGTGGATCAAAACTCACTTCATGGCCTATTTTCCACTAGCTTTTACCTCCACATCTTCAACATTTCACCTGGGAAGCTAACAACTAGTTTGACTCCCTTGACTTTCTCACGTGGGTGGACAACACCTTTTATAATCCATCATTTGCTTAATAAGTAGACTATTGACCCTTAGGAGTGGAAATGTTGGACTTGGAGATGATAGTGTCTGGCTTGGAAAGGACCACATTCCTCCTCTTTAGACCATGCTTTGACTTTAACATAGGATCTTGCCACCTTTATACTATTCCACATGTTGACTTGAAAATGGCTCAATTTTGCCTACACGGGTGTGAAAGTACCAACATTGACCATCTTTTAAGCTTGACATTAAGGAGATTTTGAGGTCTAAAATGGGCCTCCTAAGAAAAATGTACAACCAAAATAAACTTTATAAGAAACAATAGGATTCGAGATGATGATGTCAACCATGGGGGATGATTCACCATTTTTGGAGTTAAAAAGTAAAAAGATTAAAAAATAATAAAATTACGTTTTCAACTCATATTTTCAACTTATCTCCCTAATATTTTACTCAAATTTCGAGTTGGAGTACTCTTTGGATACAAAATTTAATTCCTCATCCAAGGAGTACCCATGTTGCATATATTCGATGGACCCTACTACACGAAAAATGAAAATGAAAAAACGTGATGTCCACCAATTTTCATGGCTAGAGCACATCCGATGCTACCCCAAATCAACATACCCATGTTGCATACTTTCTATGGACCCTGCTACACGAAAAATGAAAAATACATGAAAAAACGTGATTTCAATCATGTTTTTCATGTATTTCTCATTTTTCGTGTAATAGGGTCCATTGAAAGTATGAAACATGGGTATGTTGATTTAAGGTAGCATCGGATGTGCTCTAGCCATGAAAAATGGAGGAGAGGCTAAAGCACATGAGATCTCCAAGACCCAGAAATGGTTTGGGCAGATTCTAACCAGTTTGGGAGATATTAAAATAATTAATATTTTTAATGGAGTTCCTAAGTCTAAACTTAGGAAAAATAAAATATTAATGGGTATTAATATAAAACTGGGTTACAAGGGTTCAAAAGTCATAGATCAAGCCAAATCTAATCTTAGTCGATGATTAGAGATTTAATCTCGATCGTTGATGGATCAATGAGAAAAGTATAAGAGGAGGCTTGAGGGTCAATTGGAGAACACACCAAGAGAGGTCCAAAACTCGATTTTCTTGGGCAAGGTTTGTTGAGGAAATTGAGTGAGTGATCTCAGTTGCAATGGAGGGGCAGTGAATGCATAGCAAAGAGGTAGAGTTAGCACCAGAAGGATCAATGCAAAGATAGGAGAGGGACACAGAGCCAGTTAGAGGCCATGCAGAGGTAGCCAGGAGCTACGCAAAGCCAGAGAGGGCCAGCGTCTGAGACGCAAAGGATCTAGGGGCTGACGCAGAGGCTCCAGAAGTTGACACAGAGCCCAGAGAGGCTGGCGTTGGGCCAGAGAGGCTGACGCAGTGCCTAGAGGTAGCACTGGGAGCATTTCGTGGGACAGACTGAACGCTGGAGCGCCGGATAGGGTGACACAATCCCTATCAGAGTGACGCAGAGCAACAGAAGTTGCATTGTTGTTGTGGGATCGTTCATCCGGTGATTTAACCAGAATATCTATCTTCCACTGAGAGGTACTACTGCTGAGGGCATCCTCTGTTGGGTGAGCCATTTCTGGCACCTAGGTTGTATTCTAAAATTGCATAATAATAAAACCCTCTGAATAGTTGCATCGATTTTCCTGCATTGGGTTTTTCCAGGGACATTAGTCCAAAAACAATAGTGTCACTTGTGTGCTTGTTTGCTTTTAGTTGATGATCTGTATGTGTTGATATTGTGCTTGTATTTATTTTCAGTATTTACATGGTAAATAACTTGTTAAGTAATTGAACAAGTAGGAAGAAATAAATCAGATAGTACAGGAAGAATTTCTAACGGATTAAACTTAGAAATTTTAACATGGTATCAGAGTGTGGTTGCAAATCACAGGATAACTTAAGGCATCAGGCGAGCAGAGTAGTAGCAGCAGAAAACAGTGGTCCTGAGTGACAAAAGTTGTTCCTAGCAGAAAACAGCAAGGAAGGGGTGACACAAAGTGCCTGCATCATCAGTTCGAGCCAGGAGGAGGATCAGCGCAGTGGCAGAGAGGAGCAAACCTGACCTACGCAGTGCCCGGTCATCTTTCTCAACCAGGAAAGATTGACGCTGTGACCAAGAGGTGTAGATTTTGCCGGTGCCGAGAATGCGCAGAGCCTAGAAGCTCAGTTCTTCAAGTTGTTGAGGTATAGGGGGTTGCGGATAATTTGCAGAGCAAAGCTAGTGGGGTACTGTGGTCAGAATAGTACCTAATAGGGAAAGACTAAGGAGGAGGGATTTCCTGAAAGGAAAGCAAGACTCAGAGGGAGTCGCACTAAGGACTTCCAAGATGGAAGTAAAGAGACTCAAAGGAGTCAGAAGAAAAGCAGCATAATGGTCGTGAAGGGACTGAGAGATCAGGATAGGTTGGACGAAGCATCTAACTTTGTGGTCAAGAAAGCCAGGATCTTGTCCATTCTAGACAGATATCGCATCAAGGACTTCCCTTGAAAACGATAGCTATCCCAGTAGACCAGCTGAAAATGAGAAATACAAGGAGGCAATGGCCAGGGCGAAGTGCATCATCCTTGATGGGGTCAAGGATCATGTGGTGCTGCATATTGCCGAAAATGACACGACAAATGAGATTTGGGATGCCCTGAAGAAATTGTACCAACATACTTTCGTGCAGAGGAAGATGTTACCTGAAAATCAGCTACAGTCATACCAGATGCAGAAGGGAGTGTAGATAGATGTCTTCCTCGGTGGATTGAAAGAGATCGGTGATCAGCTAACTTCCATAGGGGCCACGTCGAATCAAGAATTGATGGTGAGGATCACATTGAACGCAGTCTCAGAGGATTGGGAGGTATTTTTCCAGAGCATACTATGCAAGTCAAGCCTTCCAAATTAGGAGGAACTGTAGGCAGCTCTTCGTTAAGAAGAAATCAGACGAGTGACCAAGGTAGGGAGTAGCGAAAAAGGGGTTAGAATAAAGAAGAAGGAAGAATAAGATGCGGCTCTCGCATCTGCGGGAAAGCGGGAAAAGAGAAAGAAGAAGGACCTCTCCAAGGTCAAGTGCTTCCATTGTGGGGACTGGGTCACTATGTGAACCAGTGTCCGAGGAAGAAGAGTAAGGGAGGGGCTTCTGACTCGAAGGAAGCACCAGCAAAGGCAAAGAAAGAAGTCGAGGAGAATGACGATTGTACCATGAGTGTTCATGCGCCACTTGAGAGGAAGTGGGGTGACATTGAACTGTAGTCAAACAGACTACAGGCGATGAGGGGCAGGATCCTTGAGTTACCCAACCTCTTGGATTATACCTTGCTACGGGAGCCCCAAAAAGGAGTAGCAGGACTGACAGATGTCAGTAGAGACAGATGCAGATGGAGCGACAAAGAGTGCTACAGTGCAGGAGTCTCAGGACAACATGAGGCAACAGTGCGAGATGCAGTAGCGCAGAGTTCAGTAGAGGGAGCACTTGTCAGTGAAATAGGGAGCTTCAGCATCGGGAGTGTTTCTAGCCTGACAGAGATGTCGGAGTTGGGAGGATTAGTTACTTATGTCTCAGTAACTGAGTTGCAGTGCAACAGTTAGTAGTGGCAGTGCTATGGGCAGCACGATGCAACATGATGAGAGGCGATGCAGTGCAAATGCAACAATGGCAGTGGCAGGGCCATGGGCAGCAGCACGAATGCAAAGAGAGCTTATGTACAGATGCAGCAGTGGCAGTGGCAAGGCCATGGATAACTGTACATGGTGCAGTAGTGCAGAGGATGTTGGGCAGGGAGGCCTAACATCAGCACAGGGACCGATGCTGGATGATCAGGGTGATACTTAGTGAGGAGTATTACTAGAGCACAGTCCTCGCTAAGAGGGAATGTTGATTTGGGGTAGCATTAGATGTGCTTTAGCCATGAAAATTGGTGCAGAGGCTAAAGCACATGAGATCTCCAAGACCCAGAAATGGTTTGGTCAAATTCTAACCGATTTGGGAGATATTAAAATAATTAATATTTTTAATGGAGTCCCTAAGTCTAAACTTAGGAAAAATAAAATATTAATGGGTATTAATATAAAACTGGGTTAGAAGGGTCCAAAAGTCATGGATCAAGCCAAATCTAATCTCGGTCGTTGATGGACCAACAAGAAAAGTATAAAAGGAGGCTTGAGGATCAATTGGAGAACACACCAAGAGAAATCAAGAACTCGATTTTCTGGGGCAGGGTTTGCGGAGGAAACTGAGTGAGTGATCTGAGTTACAACTGAGGGGCAGTGAATGCATAGCAAAGAGACAGAGTAAGCACCAGGAGGATCAGCGCAGAGCCAGGAGAGGTACACAAAGCCAGTTAGAGGCCATGCAGAGGCATCCAGGAGCTGCGTAGAGCCAGAGAGGGCCAACGTGTGAGACACAGGGGGTCCATGGGCTGACACAAAGGCTCCAGTAGCTGATGCAAAGCCCAGGTCTAGAGAGGCTGATGTAGTTCCTAGAGGCAGCGCTGGGAGCATTTCGTGGGACAGACTGGGAGATGGAGAGCTGGATAGGGTGACGCAATCCCTATCAAAGTGATGCAGAGCAGCAGAAGCTGCATTGTTACTGTGGGATCGTTCATCCGGTGATTTAGCCGGAATATCTGTCTCCGACTGAGAGGTACTACTGCTGAGGGCATTCTCTGTTGGGTGAGCCATTTATGGCACCCAGGTTGTATTCTAAAACTGCATAATAATAAAACCCTCTGAATAGTTGCATCGGTTTTCCCGCATTGGGTCTTTTCGGGGACATTAGTCCAAAAACAATGGTATCACTTGTGTGCTTGTTTACTTTCAGTTGATGATCTATATGTGTTGATATTGTACTTGTATTTATTTTCAGTATTTACATCAGTATTAAAAATATAGGTATTGGCAAAATATCGGCAAGCGTCAAGAAAATATCTTATCGGCAACATCGGCGACAATATCGGCAAATATCGGCAAGCATAAAAAATGCATAATATATTTATTTTTTTCAGATTTCTAAACATAGAAAGCAATAACAACATGAACTAAACACATTGGCACATAAATATGAAGAAGGCACTGATATATATGACGTCAAATAGAAATGATACATCAAACTTCAAAGGCGATACCAAATCCTGTTGATCCCTGATAATTATCCAATCAAGGACTCAAACAAAATAACATCACATATCCTGTTGATCCCTGATAATTGTCCAATCAAGGACTCAAACAAAATAACATCACATATATAAAACTTTAAAAGTATTTCATCATCATGAGTTATAAACTTATATGTAGCAAAAGTTGCAAAACAAATAAAACTAGTAGCTATCTATCTGAGACCATTGGCCTCTCCCTAGCAGCTTTCTTTCTGTCTTGTTCAGCAATTGCTTCAAGAGCTTTTTTATAACCTCTGCACTGGAAACCATACAAGGCATTACATCTACATTATGTGCAGAGAGTCTAGCCAGATGGTATTTCAATCGTGTAACCCCTCCTGACATCTTGGTCCCACACAATTTGCATGATATATATGCCTGATTTGCCCCACCAACAGGGTTTTGGCATATTTGACATTTGTAGTGAACTAATTCAAACCCAAGGCATAAAAAAACAAAAAATTGGCATTAAACCCCCAACACAAAAAATAATAAGTAATAACCGCCTCATTTAAAAAAAAATTACTACATTATTTGCATTTTGCAATGTGAATGAAAAATGGCAATAAGAGGGTGCATAAGAAAGTTGAAAAAAAATGAAGCTTGCTGTCCAAATATGGAGAAAACCCTTGCATTGGCTCATGGGCATGAAAATCATAGCAAATGGAAAAAAACAAAGAAACAAAATGTTGGTAGGCAAAGAGGCAAGCAAGCATAACCCTAAATCTATGAAAAAATCATTAACATAGGGGTTTTTAAGAACATACCTATTAATGGAAGAAATGAAGTTTGTCTCACTATTCTTCAATCTTTGATCCACAAAAAAATCTTGGTGGTGATAATCATTGTTTGATCTTCAAACCCGCCTTGACAACCACCACAAAACTCTTCCCCTGCCTTCTCCAACACTCAGAAACAAAAATGAAGAAAAAAACGATTTTTCCTTTTTCTAGCCGCTGCGAAACACGCCCAGCAATATTGTATATCGTCTCGCGATATTTTGCCGAGATATCGCCAATATCTCGGAAATATCGCAATATTTTCAAGGGCCAAAAATATTGCGATATTTTCTCGGCGATATTTTGGCTCGCCAAAAATATCGCGATATTTCCGATATTTGGCTATATATTGCCAATATTATTTTCACTGATTTACATGGTAAATAACTTGTTAGGTAATTAAACAAGTAGGAAGAAATAAATCAGATAGTACAGGAAGAATTTATAACGGGTTAAACTTAGAAATTCCAACAGGGTATTCCTTGGAAGGGGAATCAAATTATTCATCCAACGAGTGTTTCCGCTCGAAATTTGAGTAAACCCATAGGGAGATAAGTTGAAAATACGAGTTGAAAAAATAGTTTTTTCTTTCTTTCCCTCTAAAATTTGATGATGTAATCTAATCTTATTTTATTATTTCTACTATTATTTTATAATTTCCTTAGGAGGGCCCATTTTAGACCTCAAAATTCCCCTAACGATACATTTGCATGGCTGATAGCAAGTCCTTTATCCCACATGCAACATAAGATAGGAGACATGCAATGCTAAATATATCTAACACCTTTTATTTACGTTTATGTCCCCTTTACCAACTAAGTTATACAGAGGAGATCCTTATTTTTGCCAAAATTTTAACATGGCATGTCATGTGCATATCTTGTTGGTCATTTTGAGCCTTTGTTGAATTGTGGTCTAGGGAGCCCTAAGCATTGGGATACATGTACTGCCCCATTAAACATGGAATGTTGTGAACTATGAGACTACCATGTGGAAAAACTCAATTATACTATACACCGATCAAATAAGATGCATATAAACTCTATAACACATGACAATGTGAAAGACATAGTCGTGCTCCTAACATGGGTTGGACAAGCCATACATCGTGTGATCACCCCTTAAAAACCAATGGCTACACTAAACCATGTGTCCCAATAGATTCACCTCAAGGCATCCAATCCTATCTAGGATGAAAGGACATGAAAATAGAGACTAAGTAGACTAGGCACGGCCAACCATCATAGGCCTGGGATACCACATACATAATCATCACATGGCTTACAAGGCTTTTGACTTGCATCTCTTTAGACATACAATGGTGTTGTCATTAAAAGCACTAGGTTACCTCTCGAGGAGGTAATATCTAGCTCCAAATATAGGACAGGTGCTCTATTCAAGAGTGCGTGAGAACCCCAAAATTTCCACACTTGTATGTTTGAAACCATCTCACCATATTTTGCATTAAATTCTATGGAGAGAATAGGACATGCAGTGTTATTCCTTCCTAAGAGAGAAATCGAAATGAAATTCATATCTATTCTAAGAAAAGGAAATGACAATGCTCAACACAAACTATACTAAGAAACAAAATTGCAAGAAAATAAATAAATAAAAATATTTTGCTCATAATAGAGAGCTTATTTATTCCATCCTAATCTAATCAAAGAAAAAGAAAACAACACACAAGCAAAATTTTGGACTAAGGTTAGAAAGATCCCGTATTAGTATCAGATTTCACTTAGATAATATAGTTCGAGAATTTGCCCATTAAGAGGCAAATTTTTCTCCATTCAAGAGTCTCAACTAGAAAGAATTGTTGCCATTTGGTTGATCAATTTGGTATCGATCCAACCAAAGGCTTTCGAACTTTCTATGATTGTTGGGCTTCTCACCTTTCTTATTCCACATTAAGACCAAATCACCCTTCTAGCATTCACACTAACAATCCCTTTCGTTGAATTTCTTCTTGATCTTTTCTAGGCTCCGAAAAAGATTGTCAAATGCATGCCTCCTTGTTTCATTATGTTCAACAAATTAGTTGATCCTATCCTACATGCTCTCTAACTCCGCAGAAAATTGCTGCAAATTTTTGTACATTGTTGTTAGTTTCTGTAGCATCAGATGTGTTCTAGCCACGAAATTTGGTGGAGAGGCTAGAATACATGAGATCTCCAAAACCCAAAAATTGTTTCTAGAAATTCCACCCAGAAATGACTTAATTAAATTATTAACCATTTTTTAAATATTTCCCAAGTCTAAACTTAGGGAATATGGTTAATTAATAAGAATTAATTAAGTCAAGGTGTGAACCATCTAGCAACTCACACAGATCGACTCCAAGATGATCCTAGCCACTGATTAAAATTTAATCTTGGTCGTTGGTGCTCTAAGAGTGGATTATAAGAGGAAGTTGATGGGCACTTGGAGAAGACACACTAGAACACCAGAAGTTTGATTTCCTTGGTAGATCAATTTCCAAAGAGCAGCAACAGTTGTTGGAGAACCAGAGATCGAAGAAGCGACACTGAGGGGCAAAGACAATGATCTGGAAGAAGTTTTCCAGATCCGAAGAGGCAGCAGCAAGGGGCCGAGTTATTCGCAGTGAGGTAGTGTAGAGGACTGTGCAGTTTCTTCATAAAATCAATTCAATTTCGCTGGAGAGAAATTCGTTTTCAGTTCTAGAGACTAGGTAGAGGGTCCAGAGTGTCGGAGAAGCGATTTCCTTAACAGAAACAGGGAGAACGACTTCATCAGAGGTAGTTCAAAGTCTAGACATCATAGGGTCTGCGTAGAGCAGCGCAACGGCTAACCCAAAGGGTCCTGGAGGACAAGTTTCTGAAGATAAGTTGTGTCGAGATTGCTTGTGGAAGAAGGGTAATTCCGTGAGATAATTTGGCCTAGATTTTCTTGTTTGGATTGCCAGTTGGGCATCCATAGATTGTACTCAAAATTTCACTGTTGCATAATAATAAAAACCCTCATTGTTGCACCAATTTTACCACATTGGGTTTTTCCGGAGACTTTTGTCCAAAAATAACGGTGTCATTTTTATTATGTGTGCTAGAATTTTCTTAGTTTCCAGCGCTATTATTTCCACAATTTTTATTTGTGAAGGTTGTAGTGTGATTTATTTTATATTTGTCATAGCAGATAAATTGCTAAAATAATTAACAATAAGAATTCCGATCTGCTACGAATTGTTGGGGCAAGGGTTCGATTTTCAGTTGCAGGTTGGTAGAAAAATCGATTTGCCCACGATAATGATTACAGCAATCAGAGGGAGCAACAACAACTCAGTTTTCTCACTGAGCGGATTTCCTTGGTTGGAGGCAGAGGATTTTGCAGCTGCATAACCAATGTCAAGTGGAAGAGAAAATCACACATAGCAGAGGGAAAATTTGTAACAACCCTAGTGAAAGTTCCATGCAATAAAAGTTAATAAAGGCAAAAATAATAACTACGGTTGATGGGACACTTATTCCAAGCTGAATGTTGGGCAAAACATCCTAGTGTGGGTCAATTTATTATGGCAAAGGCAATGGATAAGGTTTTGGAAAGGCAAGTGGCATTTTTGGCACATTTATTTATGAAAATAATAGAAATTAAGAGAAAAGGAAGGGCGAAGGTCACAAGTTGCATGTGAGGAGGAAATTGAAGGAAAATAATGGAAAATGAAGAAAATAGGTGCCTAATTGATAAAAAGACTTATGAGGATCAATTTGTAACATTTTGTCAGTTCAGTTTTGGAGCTCTCTCATTATCCTCTCTCTCTCTCTCACTCTTGGCATTGGATAAGGAAAGGCAAAGAAGGCAAGAGGAAGCAGACATCAAGCAAGGAAGAGGAGGGTCAAGCAACTACAACAGTATTCTTTGTAGGTATCGATTTGCATGTGTATTTTCCTTGTTGGATTTGGCATGCATGGTATTGCATGTGGTTCTTTTGCTGTTATCGCATGGGTTTTGCCAGGCGTGACAATGTTTTCAGCCTAGCCTTGCCATTTCCGTATAGCCATGGTGTGATGGGGTTCTCATGTTTTGGTTGAGCAGAATTGTCGAATGGATTCTAAGATGAGTGAGGTGAATCTCCGAATGATAGAGCACATGGCCTAGTGGTCCCTGAACCGGATTGTGGATCAGGGTAAAGCCACTGGCCTAGTGACCCCTGAGCCAGACTGTGGGTTGCGGTAAAGCCAGGATTGTCTTGCCTCAGTGGGCCTAGGAATCCTTGCCGATGAATGGAGGGATATACAGTAAAGCCTAGAAGTGGTTACCCTTGATTAGGCCTAGGAATCCTTGCCGGTGAATGGTAAGATATATAATAAAGCCTAAAGGGTGGTGTCTTGGTTTGGGGCCTAGTGATCCCTGTATCAGATTGTGGATTGCGGTAAAGCCTGAGAGACTAAGAGACAGGAAAATTCCTCACGGTGGTGGTGGAGAAATCCGGTGGCATCCATGCTTGTTTTGGCCTAGTGATCTAGTGGAGATCATGGTAAAGTTTGTTATTACATGTTCATTGTGTTGGCCTAGTGATCCGATGTGGATTGTGGTAAAGCCTAGTTTCTATTGATGAGGGTGAGGTGGTTTAGCCTCGGGATGCCCTGGTTGGTTCTTTTGGTTTGAGTCTTACATTCATGCTTGGAATATGGCACGGGGGTGAATGGTTGGAGAGAGATTTGGCTCAGCCATTCTATGGTCAGGTGGAACGTGAAAGTCCCATCCCGGGTTTGGATTTTGCATCATTAATATGAGGTTATTTCTCCTTGTATTTCTAAGTATAATACTTGTTATCACCCCAAGAAACTCTCCTAGGTTGTATCTTGGAGATGCTTGGGAACATTACAAACTCAACAAAATGTTGGAAATGGATGAATGGGAGGAATGATGCTTGTTCAAGCCAAATAACCACTTCTATTATGCTTAACTCTAGACACGGGTGAACATCCTCAGACTACAAGGCTTTAGACCACCAATTACTCACAGTTTGAGGATTAAGTGAATATGGAGAATACTGACCACACCAGCAGATGCACAAGACCATGTGATGGCCGGCTGCAACCAGTAAAGAGGTCTACAAATCTATCTCCCAATGCACAGACAGGATGACAGCTCTTTGGCATTCAGTAAACAGGGACCTGCATAACACATTCAATGATACATACAAGACTCTAACAGAGAAGTGGGATGACAGCCCCTAAAATGCTAAATATCAAGAGCACATGAAACTGCATAACAGGCACAGCCTAGAACAGAGAAGAAGTGGAAAGTGAGCAATTAACAGCAAAAGAGGCTTGTATTAGCTGAAAATGAAGACCAAACGCTGCAAGTATCAAAGTAGTTACAGTCTCCAGAAGTTGAACCTTACATCAAAACAACAACCATCATCCCCGATTACATCTGTGTTTTGGATATATATAGAGTTTGATTACAAACATGCTCTGCTATTCTATGCGTGGAGGGGTCATAATGGACCACCAACCACATTAACTATCTAAAATGGGCCTCTACTACGATCTGTTTCTTCAATGAATGAATTTGACATTCTCTGGTACTCTGTTGTACTCCTCGAGCAGGTGAAGCATCGTAAAGGATGAAATTCCTTAACTGCTGAGTGTAAGTTTCTTCTTTGGCGTCGTCCTTCTTGTTCTTCGGCCATAATGCTCTTGAATGCAATTGCTGGAGAGTAACTGTGCCAGGTACAGGTAGCTGGCCACCTTCGTCTTTCAGGAACATAGAATGGCTATGGACGTGGATAGTTGGGACGGGCGGAGGAAGAAAATCGGTCGTCGGATTAAACGAATGAACGGTGGGGATCTATCGACGGGAGACATTAGGAGAAGGCGCGAACCAACAATCCTGAGTCGTTGGATCTTGGGCGGATAGATCCAACGGTTATCGGGGGCAGAAGGTACACAGACGATAACGAGTGGGGGAAGACGGACGGGCGGTAAGAGGTATCGCTTTTTAAAGGTGGGTGGTATTCGTACGCGAGCGAGCGATTCCATTTGTTGCGTGACACATGGCGGAAGTGACAAGGGAAACACCGCTTTCCCCACGAGCTAATGTGTGGTTATGTTATGGCGGCGGGGGGAAGCATATGTCGTTGGATCTCATAGTAAACGATCGGGCGACGGGGTTTGTACATGCACGTTTTTTGACTGATGTAACAGGGAAAACTGGAGAAAGTGCGCAGTCATATGAACTTAGTCATATGATGGCTAAAACTTAGCGCTCGAGGGTCGGAGGAATTGTAGAATTACACAGAGTTTCAAAGGTAAAATGGAGGCAGTGGGTTTGAAAATATAAGCGGGGGTGAAAGGAAATAATGAAGGTGACCGGTGTAGACCTTTTCTGAGCACAAATAGCATGGGCAGACCTGTATTTGACCTTCAAATGCTAGAGTATGCAGCAGAGCTAACACTGGCTCCTTCTGGAGATGAGATCCTCCCTGTGAGGTCTCAAGAACCTGCAGATCAATGCCTTTCCTGTGAAAAACAACTTAGCGAAATTCCTAGTGTTCCATTGGGCATGGAGTCTACTAAACCTACTCTAAGCTTGATAAAACAATATATTTACAACATCAAGGCCCAAAAGACCTTAGACCACATAAATTTTCAGAAAACGCCCATTAAATGGGCCATCAAAAACTGCTTCTCCTCCCATACTTTGCAGTAGGAAGGTATTGCTCCCTTGGATCTGAGAAATAATAAAAGGCCCTGTCTAGAAAGCATCAAATTTCCCATGGTTGCCTTTCTTTTCTTTCAGTGCATCCCACTTCAGAACCAAGTCTCCAACCTGAAAATTATCTGCCTTTGTCCCCTTATCAAAAGCTTCCTTGATCCTTTTCTGATGTGCTGCGGACCTTTCAACCAGTTGTTCTCTAATCTGATATACTTCTGCTAAATCAATGATTCTTTTTGCCATATCTTCTTCCTCATTCTGTTCTTGTTGCAGGAATTTTGCCACAGGGAGGGTGAGCTGAATTGGAAATACTGTCTCTGTGCCGTACACCAGCTTGAATGGAGAATTCCCTGTGGACCTCTTAATGGTCACTCCGTCAGCCCACAGTGCATACTTGAGCTTAGAATCCCAATTCTTCTTGTTTTCATCCAGCATCTTCTTAATTATCCTTATTAAACTCTTGTTGGAAGATTCTACTAGACCATTTCCTTGAGGGTAATATGAGGTGGAATGAACCAGTTTAATACCCATTGAATTGCACATTTCCACCAATTCTTTTTCCCTGAAGGCTGCTGCGTTATCTGTGACTAACTTATGTGGACAACCAAATCTGGTGAAGATATTCTCTGTCAAAAACTTCATGACCACATTATGATCAGCCTTCCTAGTAGGGACTGCTTCAATCCACTTAGTGAAATAATCAGTGGCTACTAATATCCATCTGTGCTGGCCACTGGAATGTGGATTGATTTCTCCAACGAAATCCAAGCCCCAATGCTAAAAAGGTCCTTTCGCATGTATTGGTTTTAAGGGCAAGGACTTCAACTGTTGTTTCCCTTCAAATCTTTGGCACCGTCATAAGATTTAACAAATGAAAATACATCAGAAAATAAGGAGGGCCAATAATATCCAGCTCTGAGGATCTTATGAGTTGTAGTCTTTCAATAATGGTGCCCTCTACACATGCTGGAATGAAATTGCTGCATAACTTCTGTTGACTGTTCTTTGTCCAGACACCTCAAGAGAATTCCCGATGGATCCCTCCAATAGAGCAGATTTTCATTAATGCAATACTTAGCTGCTCTAAGCTTAATAGTTCTGGCTTGACTTTGAGTAAAGCTTGGAGGGATTTCTAGCTTCAACGAGAATTTAACTATTGCTGAATACCAATCACAAGAAGCTAGATTTTCTTCCACTGGTTGTTTTCTCTCTGGTTTAGTTGCTTCCTCTTCTTCTGTTTGACCATTTTCTGAATTTGGGTGCATGAGGTTTATGTCCAATGTTCTGCAATTTTCTTCAGCTAGTAGTCTGGCAAGACCCAGACCTCTCACAAGCTTGGTGGGATTCAGTTCTATATTAAATTCAATCATCTTTGCAATCCACTTAGCCCTTCTTCCATCAGCGTCAGGTTGTGTTAAGACATCTTTTATTGCAGCGAAGAGTACATATGCAATTATCTTGGAATGCAAAATATAAACTCTGAAAGCTTTCAAAGATTTGATAAGAGCATATGCCTGTTTTTTAATGATATCATACCTCAGCTCAGCATCCCTTAATGTTTTGCTGAAAAATGCCACTGGATGCTCTGAGCCTTCTTCATCTGCTTGCAATAAAACAGCTGCAAGGGTATCTTCAAAGGCAAAAGAAAATATATGGAACTCCTTGCTGTAATCTGGACTAATTAAAGTCGGAGCCTCCATAATAGCTTTTTTAATGGAATCAAATGATTTTCTTGCTGCATCGGTCCATTTGATCTCTGACCCCTTTTTCAACATGGAGGTAATATGCTTCACAAGTTCTGCAAATTTTGGGATAAACCTCCTCACAAAGTTTATTTTACCCAGAAAGGACTAGATATCCTTCTTTGATCTCAGGACAGACAAAGTCTGTATGGCCTTTACTCTTTCTGGGTCAATTCGGACACCTGCAGTAGAAACAATATGCCCTAACAGCTTGCCTTCTTCTAATGCAAATTGTGACTTTTTAGGATTGACTGAAATCCCAAACTTTCTGCACTTCAAAAACACTTTCTTCAAATGCTCCAAATGGCCATGATGGCTGCTGAAGTATACTGTTATATCATCAAGGTAGATAAGGACAAACTTATCCTTCTCTCCCACAAATGCTATATCCATAGCTCTCTGAAAGGTGGCTCCAACATTCATCAATCCAAAAGGCATCTTGGCATACATAAAAGTGCCCCAAGGAGTGGTGAATGCAGTCTTCTCTTGGTCATCTGGATGTACAGCAATCTGATTAAAGCTTGAAAATCCATCCAGAAAAGAAATCACTTTGGCCCTGAGACCTTTTGCAATGAATGCTCTATCTTGGGTACAGGATAGTTATCTTTCCTAGAGCATTTGTTTAAGTTTCTGAAATCAACACAAAGTCTAATTTCTCCACTTTTCTTTTTCACCACTACTAGGTTGGCTACCCATTTTGAATATCTGAGGGGAACTATGATTTTGGCAGCCCAAAACTTTTTTATTTCTTTTTCAATCAGAGGGAGGAGCATAGGATTTATTGGTCTCAACTTCTGTTTGAAAGGTATGGCGTCTTTCTCTAAGGGGATTTTATGCTGGATAATCTTCTTGTCATATGTTTTCAGGTCACTATATTCCCAAGCAAAGACATTAGCAAATTGCTTCATTAAATTGCAGTATTCTGAACTTTGGTCAGCAGATAGATGAGTAGACAGATTTATGTATCTTGGCTGACCTGGACTCCCTATATCATGCTTACAAACTACAGATTGATCTTCTTTTTGGGCAACCTTGTAAGGCATATCATTATGGTCAAACAATCTTTCTAGAGGAATTAAACCCTTAGGTATATGATTGCTGGGCAATTGGACTATGCTATCTTTGTCAATTTTATTTCTAAGCTAGGATTGGGGGCTTTCTTGCAAAGCTTCATTTTCTTGGTCAATTTGCATTTCAGAAAATTCATCAATGACTTGCAGGAACCTATTCACTTCATCATCATCTTCAAAAACTTTCCAATGCTGGACATTATCAGGCAAGGATGGTCTGCATTTCATTTGGACTTCATAAACTAGTCTGGGAGGCATGGGAGGAATAAACATGCTAGTAGACACAGCAAGGGAATCAGCAAGTTGATTTTTGGCTCTAGGGATATATGAAATACAGAAATTATCAAAGGAATCTTTGAGTCTCCATACCTCATCTCTGTATGCTTTCAGCCTTGGGTGCTTTGCTTGAAATGTTTTGTTTACCTGTTGAATGATCAGATCAGCATCTCCAAACACCTTTATGTTCTTGATTCCTCTGTCTTTTGTTGCGTTCAAGCCCAACAACAGAGACTCATATTCTGCTATGTTGTTAGTGACTTGGAAGGCCAGCTTAAAAGATAGTTGGGTGCTATTTTGTTCTGAGACATCAGCACCACCCCTGCTCCTGCAGTCTCCCTGGAACATGCTCCATCAAAGAACATCTCCCAAACCTGACTTCCTTGCTCTTCCTCGGCCTGAACTATTTGTTTCTTGATCTGCATTGAGGCCTTCTGAGATTCTTCTATTTGGAGAATACACGCTCCAAAATCAGTATCCACAGCGTAAATAGGATGATTAAAAGGATTCTTCTCATCACTAATGATGTATGTCAGTTGTGCTTCTCTGTATAGTCTCCTGCTTTCTCCTCCAAAAACTGGGATAGTGGCGTAAGATAAGTCATTCTGTAATGTCCCACCAAATCTCTTAATCCATCCTCTGGACAACAGCATGCCAAACTTAGGGGGGACATCTACTACCACAATGTCCATCACAATGCTCTTCATGGGCAACTGAGTTAGGGTAATGGCTAAATCTTTGATCAATCCTAAACATTTTACTTTCCTTGAATCAAAAGAGAATAAATCATGATATGGTCTAGAGATATCAAGGCCTAACTCTTCCATGACAGCTTTTGGCATCAGATTGTGGCTAGCCCCAGTGTCTAGCAGGCAATTGTGGAGGATTTTATCATGAATGGTCAAGGAGACATAAAAATATGGAGAATTATCATCAGCAGGTTTAGTCATGGGACTAAGCACAATTCCAGGCCTATCATCTTGCAAATTGACTGAGTCAGTGGAGGTTTGTGTGGCTTTCAGCTTAAGAGCTTTAAGGATAGGCTTTCTAAACACTTCACTCTTTACAAGTTCTAACAGAGGGACATATATTTTTAACTTCTGGACTTCTGCTTCAAAGCTGAAAGGGGAAGGTGACTTATCAGAACCTCTTACCTCTTGAACTGGTGCTTTGAGGATGATTGGATCAGCTGCTGGTTTTCTCTGTCTGGTATTCTGTAACTCTGTTTGGACAACAGCTCTTTGGGCAGGATTCTCCTTGACATTGTTTGCATGTGACCTTAGATTGTATCTTTGTTGTTCACCAGTCTGCAGAACAACCTCTCTGTCCCACCTTTGACTGTCTTGTTCTTGCAGCAAAGCTTCTTCGTATTCAGCCAATGTCAAGAAAGCAGCACTGCCTTTATCTTCCATGCAATGTATTTCATCCTCTTCTTCAAATTGTTCCTCCTCCATGACTACATTTTGAAAAGGAGCTTTGACTTTATGTTCTTCATTTGGTTCTTTTCCCCTCTGAATGATTTGTAGCTGTTCATTTGCTCTTTTGAATGGATTTGAATTTCTTGGAGCAAATGTGTTCTGCTGCCTTGTCTTTCCTGAGTTCTGCTCAACCTTCAGCTTAGATATCTCAGCAGCTAATAACTCTATCATTTTAGTAATTTTGTCTAATTTAGGCTCTGATGATGAGGCAGAGGAAGAAGAAGCCTCACCTCTCTGCCTTCTTCTGTCAACATGACTTTTGAGTTTTTCTGCAGCCATAATATTAGATTCTACTTCAAGGGCTGCATCTTGCATATCAGCCAGAGTGGCACATCTTCTTTCTCTCAATAATAAGTAGAAATCAGAGTCAAAAGCATTGGCATAAGTGAGTTTGGTTGAGGTGGGGGTTGGCTTTACTTCAGCTGGTATTTTACTATACATCCTATTGAATCTTTTATTAAAATCAGGCAAAGATTCCCCATTTTCTCTCTTCATGTTACCAAACTCAGTATGATAATACAACAAGTCCTTTTTATCTCCCTAGTGCTTAAAAAATGCACCATCTAAGGCTTCAATATCAGCAATAGATCTAGGGGTCAATTCTCTGAACCACTTTTTGGCCTCTCCATCAAGGCTCTAGACAAAAACTCTCATCCACACATCATTTTCACTTATATCCAGGTTATCAGCATAACTATAAAAAGCCTCAAGGTGTTCTTCAGCTATTACCCCATCTGTACCAGTGAACTTAGGCATGTATTTCTGATATTCCCCTGCACACATAGCATTTAAAGGGACAGGCAAGACCAAGGGTCCATACCTAGCAGCTATGATTCTTTCCATCTTTGTAGGTGCTTGCTAACCTGCCATGACTGGAGTAGGTGGAATGTTACTGGTAGATTGAATAGTGGGAAACGTGGGAAACAATGAAATGAATGGCAGAGGCAATGGAATATGATGGACTGAACGGGATGCTATCTTTGGACTGAGATCCAAAGGGGAACTAAATGAACAAGGAGCTTTACGAATCTCTGCAGCTGATTCTTCACTAGCAGTACTAGATTCTAGATCTTCAAACTGATTATTTTCAACTATAACCTTCTCTTGCAGAGATATATAAGATTTCTTGGGCTTACCTGATCCTGATGCTCCTTTCTGTGAAGTTTTCTTCAGCTTAACGATCTTCTCAGGGTCAGGCACTGGTTCAGCTGGTGACTTCTGAGGATTTCTCCAGGTATGCCTCACAAATTGAGCCAGGACTGTAATGTGGAGTCGCCAAAGGTTGATCTTCCTCTAGTGGAGTCGCCAGATGGATGATTAGAACCAGAACTGTGCCGAGACTTTGTCTATCATCAAAATCTGGAACTATGTCATTCTCCCAGGGAAGCTGAGCTTCGATCTCCTCTCCCTGGCAACGGCGCCAATTAATATTATCACCCCAAGAAACTCTCCTAGGTTGTATCCCAGAGATGCTTGGGAACATTACAAACTCGACAAAATGTTGGAAATGGATGAATGGGAGAAATGATGCTTGTTCAAGCCAGATAACCACTTCTACTATGCTTAACTCCAGACATGGGTGAACACCCCCAGACTACAAGGCTTTAGACCACCAATTATTCATAGTTTGAGGATTAAGTGAATATGGAGAACACTGACCACATCAGCAGATGCACAAGACCATGTGATGGCCGGCTGCAACCAGTAAAGAGGTCTACAAATCTATCTCCCAATGCACAGACAAGATGACAGCTCTCTGGCATTAAGTAAACAAGGACCTGCATAACACATTGAATGATACATACAAGACTCTAACAAAGAGGTGGGATGACATCCCCTCAAATGCTAAATATCAAGAGCACATGAAACTGCATAACAGGCACAACCTAGAATAGAGAAGAAGTGGAAAGTGAGCAATTAACAGCAAAAGAAGCTTGTATTAGCTGAAAATGAAGACCAGACGTTGCAAGTATCAAAGTAGTTACAGTCTCCAGAAGTTGAACCTTACATCAAAACAACAACCATCAACCATCATCCCCAATTACATCTATGTTCTGGGTATATATAGAGTTTGATTACAAACATGCTCTGTTATTCTATGCGTGGAGGGGTCATAATGGACCACCAACCACTTTAACTATCTAAAATGGACCTCTACTACGATCTGCTACTTCAATGAATGAATTTGACATTCTCTGGTACTCTGTTGTACTCCTCCAGCAGGTGAAGTATCGTAAAGGATGAAATTCCTTAACTGCTAAATGTAAGTTTCTTCTTTGGCGTCGTCCTTCTTGTTCCTCGACCATAATGCTCTTGAATGCAGTCGCTAGAGAGTAACTACGCCGAGTACAGGTAGCTGGCCACCTTCGTCCTTAAGGAACATAGAATGGCTATGGATGTGGATATTCGGGACAGGCGGAGAAAGAAAATCGGCTGTTGGATTAAACGAATGAATGGCGGGGATCTATCGGCGGGAGACATTAGGAGGAGGCGGGAACCAACAATCCTGAGCCGTTGGATCTTAGGCGGATAGATCCAACAGTTATCGGGGGTGGAAGGTACACGGACGATAACGAGCGGGGAACGACGGACGGGTGGTAAGCGGTATTGCCCACACCGCTTTTTAGAGGTGGGTGGTATTCGTACGCAGGCGAGATTCCATTTGTTGCGCGACACATGGCGTAAGTGACAAGGGAAACACCGCTTTCCCCGCGGGTTAACGTGCGGTTATGTTATGGCGGCGGGGGGAAGCGTATGTCGTTGGATCTCATAGTAAACGATCGGGCGGCGGGGTTTGAACATGCACATTTTTTGACTGATGTGACAGGAAAAACTGGAGAAAGCGCGCGGTCATGTGAACTTAGTCATATGATAGCTAAAACTTAGCGCTCGGGGGTCGGAGGAATCGTAGAATTACACAGAGTTTCAGAGGTAAAATGGAGGCAGTGGGTTTGAAAATATAAGCAGGGGTGAAAGGAAATAAAGAAGGTGACCGGTGTAGACCTTTTCTGAGCACAAATAGCACGAGTAGACCTGTATTTGACCTTCAAATGCTGGAGTATGTAGCAGAGCTAACAATACTAGTTTATATGTGGATCATATGGTTGTGATTTCATTGGTATTTTTGTTGCTATTATGCTGGTTATGTATGTGTTTTATGACAGTGGCTACGCATGGCTCTCATCATGTTTTTACTTGTAAATGAATGGACAATGTATCTATGACCTAATAGATGATAATGCAGCAAATAATATGAGGGAACAATGGTTCTTAGCGATTCTGTTGGACACCTAATCCTCAATGGGTTAGTGTGGAAGCCGACTAGACAAAAGGAGTCCAAGAGACCTTGGGATGTGGAACCCAATGGTCAAACCATGTACTATAAATGTATATCTCTTGTTAATAAAAATGTATTCTCATATTTTATCTTTCAGATTATGTTGTTGCCATGTGTGTGTTTAACATGGTATCTGAGCTGCATATGTATTCCTACCTTGCATAATCACTGTGAGCCTAATTTTACATATCAGTTGGTCTGCCATTTTCCAGCCTGTCAGAACTGTCCTTCTATATTCTGCCTGGTTGCCTGAAGCCTGCGCCAGGCAGTGTCATCTATGCATTCCTCTATCATATGCATTTTTAAGTGAACACCCTCTGTCAAGAGACCTGCTGCAAACACTGTCTCACTGCGTCAGTGTCATAGATGTTTTATATTCTCCTATACTCCATTGAAAACGTTGCCTCCTGCTGCAATCAAGGCGCTTTCGAAACTAGAGAGACTATCTTTAGGTGGGAATAACTTATCGGGTCCGATTCCATTTTCCATTCGTTGTCTCTCCGTTTCTTGACTCAGGTCAATATCCTCGTAAATATTCCACTGCATGAGCCTTGCTTGATCACTCCGGATTATGTTACTCAGCTCTTTGATAGGGGTTGTATCTTCAACACCATAGCCACCAGAACGCAGGTATCAGTTCTTGTATTTATGCTCTTGTGTATTACATTGAACGCAGCATATATTGATCGCTGCCCCATCCATCGAACGACCTCTCCATCTATACCTCGGCCTCTCCATCGAACTCCGGTATCCCCGCTCCTCTGGTTGACGTAACACCCGCAACAACCATGCCAATGTGGCTCCGTCTCACTTGAAGGACCTTAGTCCCACAGCCATTGAAGTCTTTTGAACGCTGGAGTAAAAAGTACATTTCATTATATGATTATTAATGCAAGCATGTGTTTCCTGCTCTAGAGCGCTGTCCCATATATGCTTCAAGTTTAACGCTGCTCCCATATATGCTTCAAGTTTAACGTTGCTCTGTTGTTTAACGCTGCTCCCATATATGTTTAACACTGCTCCATTGATTGAGGTTTGATGCTAGCCATATGTCCTTTGGTGTGTTGTCCACCTGAGCCATTACAACGGGCATGGTCATGTTGATGTTAAAGAACCCATTCGGTCATCTTGTCTTCTCATTTGGAGGCGTTTTTGAATATATGATGTGGCGTCTGATATAGAAAACCTACCTTCATGCAATGGGAGGTGGAAATTTGGCTGGGTTTGAGAAATAGGAGTTTTTGCTTTGTACAGTGAGTGAGTAAATGGGGTATTGTTAGAGTGGGTTCCTGGATAATCAGTGAAGTCATGGGTGCACAGTGGCTCATATACTAGAGTGTAAATATCTCTAATATAAATTAGAATATATACAGAGAAAGTGTTTAACACTGCGTTTGGCAAGTTGAGGTTCTAATCCTGCTGCTGTGGATGGTAAGGCACCGTGGCTTTGGACTGGTGCGCATCGAGGCATGCTGGAAAGAGGATCGAGGAACAAGGAACACTGCCATCTATTGGTATACACCTGCATTTCTCCATACATACATTTACACTTGAGCTCCTGCCATCAAAGTCTGTTGAAACGAGGAATGAGGAATGATGAAACTGATGCACTGTCCATTGAATGTTTGTTACAATATGCATTATTTTTGCGCTTTCCATTGAACGTTTGTTACAATATGCATTATTTTTGCACTATCCATATGTGTTGTATAACACTGTGGTGAATGTTTGCGCTGTCTTACATTGCGGTCTTACACTCAGAGCGATGTCCATATGTGTTGTTTAACACTGTCCATATATTTATATGTGTTCTTTAATGCTGATCAGTTTTGAGTATTACGTTGAATGTGTTGAATGCCTGTCTAACATGGCACCTGAACGACAGGTTCTGGCATGACATTTGTCCTAAAAGATAATAGCTTTGAGGGGTAAATACATTCTATCATTTTATCATGGACCATTGCCACGAAGTCATCTAGTTGGATTTGTTGTAGTACAGTGGCATTTATTTTAAAACATAACAAATACCACCTTGATCGTTCTATGCGAGTGACTTCGGTCAAGTACAAGCCTTGCATATTGATACAACGTTTTTGAATAATACGCTTGAGCTGGATGATCCGTTGGTGAATTTAATTTCGAGCTGAATATTTTTGAAGGTCATGGTAAAATGCTATGGTATATGTATCACTGCTGGTCATATGCGTGTGTCCGAACAGTTCTAGAAGACCATCTTTGGCACACCACAGCAAGCAATTTGCAGTTTATGAGATTATGTACAGCTCTTTCTCTGGCAATTTGTAATCCCACAATTGCAGTTGTTCCACATGCTATCATCAATGGTTACAAGAATGTATTAGCAGTCGTTATTGAACTTGACTATTCTTTTCCACTGGCCGAGAAAGTGAAGGAGTATTTGAAGGATCCAAGCAAGTTTGCAGTTGCTACTGCCCCAGTGTGGCATTGTATTTAAAACTTATTATAGTTTTTGTCTACATATATATGCATTGATTCCTTGATTCGACTGCTGCATAAGAGTTTGGTGGGTTGTATAAAGGCAATGATTGTTTTGACAAATAAAAGTAATCTGTTGTGGAGAAAAGTTTAGTTGGTTGTATTGTCGGAACATAGTGTTGGTCATGAGTAAACTCTTATTTTTATATGGATTGTAATTGGTGTTTGTTGGTTGCACACTGATCATTTGCTGCACATTTATAAAGGATATTATTGTGTACTATGAGTGGGTATTACTTTTCTACATTGAATAGTAGTTGTGATCAATTTTTAAGGCGTAATTCTGACATTAAAGAAAAAAATGACCAAAATCAATGAAGTATTAGAGTTCCTCAAAACTCTGATATTGTTTACTACTCATGCTACATTAAAAATCAACACAGTTTCTCTCACAGACATTCAGGTCTGTCTACAAAATGCACAAGAGAAAATCGATTTTTTGCAGCTCGAATCTCAGCTACAGCAAGAAGAATTAAAACAGAGGAATCATTCTAAACCTGTTTCTGTTCAGAAGATTGAAACAGAATCCCATAAAGCAGCAAGGTTACATGCAGATGCAGAAGTTCAGCTTGAACTTCCCAAGCCCAATATCAGACCTTGGGAAGAGCTTGTCCACAACAAACACAGAACTAGTCTCAGATATGAGAAGGACTTGTCCTTTCATATTCTAGACTACTCAAAGCCCATTCAGTTTCCGAGTGTTGGATTCCTTCATGACAGTTCACCTCCAGTTGTTCTAGATTCTGCCCCTCTTCCACAACAACAAATCGTGAAATGGCAACACTATGACCCAGTTGGCCATTTGAAAGATCATTGTTTTGATCTTCATCCATGTAAGCACCGTCATAAAACCACCCATTCTTCACACAGATGCTTCAGAAACAAACGTCCTGCAAGAACAAAGATTCATCTTAGATGGATCACTTCTTGGCAATGGGCATCAACAACGAAGAAGATATTCCAATCACATGTCAAAACTTGTTCCAGAGTATTGAACAGTCTTGCAGTTGAGTTTTCTCCATCATCTCACCTTGTATCTGACAGGGGGGGAAATGATGGTCATGCTACAAGCTTCAAAGTCACATCAAGCGAGCCTAAGCCACAACCTGCACACCAGTTTCAGAGTTGTAGCTAGAGACAAAGATGCCCTAAGCATGCCTTATATTTGGTAATCCTCTTCAAAGAATCTGGGACACTTCCTCAGCAGAATATTCAGCTTCTTGTCAGTTTCGGAAGAATTCCAGGAACAAAATTGGGGACACTTCCTCTAGTAGAAGACTTAAGCTTCTTGCCAGTTTTGGAAGAGTTTCCAGGAATTGCATTAAGCATTCCAGAGTTGTTGTTCATCCTTAAACCATCACAGGTTGAGACTTCCCTTTTCAGGTTGAAGTTCTCCCTTTTATGCAAGGTGAGACCTCCCTTTCATGGTTGAAGGTTTCCCTCTTCAAAACAATAGGAGCACTTCCTATAGCAGAAGACTTCAGCTTCTTGCCAGTTTTGGAAGAGTTCCAAGAACTGCACTAAGCGTTCCAGCATTGGTGGTCATCCTTAAACCCCCGCCCTTTATACCAACATTTCAGAGAGCACATTCAGCCTAGTGCTGCCATGCATTGTTGCACATGTTGTATTACAGCTCTCTTCTTGGACTCATACATAAGCCTCCGGATTAAGGGGGGGAATGTTGGACACCTAATCCTCAATGGGTTAGTGTGGAAGCTGAATAGACAAAAGGAGTCCAAGAGACCTTGGGATGTGGAACCCAACGGTCAAACCATGTACTATAAATGTATATCTCTTGTTAATAAAAATGTATTCTCATGTTTTATCTTTCAGATTATGTTGCTGCCATGTGTGTGTTTAACAGATTCTCAGATAAGTATGAGATCCCTATGCTTAAATATGTTTTTTACACATGTAAATTACATATTTGTGATATGTTTGATGAAATGTTTGTCATGGCTAGTGGGGGTCGAGTTAAGGGCTTGTTCAAGTATTTACTTTTGCATCATTGTTTCCCTATTATCTTATTGTTCTGAAGGTGTCATTCAATTCTTGGCAGTGACCTGGGCTCTGGGCATGAAAAAATGGCTCAAATCCTGGGGACACTGGCACAACGTTGAGCAAAAACAGTCCCTGGACGCTAGCATGCCTTGGCATGAGAGCGTCCAAAGCCTCCTGGATGCTGGTAGGCCTATAACATGAGAGCGTCCAGAGGTCAAGTGGTCAAAAACTTCAGTGGGACCCAAGGGCTAGCTGCTTGAGTGGTTGGAAAGGTTCCTAGGAGTCCTGAAGTTGATGTGGAAGGTTTGTATGTTGTGTTTTCGTCGATTCCACTTCCTTAAGGTCACATGGGAGGTTGAATCCAATCATAATAGCCTCTCGTCACATGTTTACCTCAGTTGGATGGTTACTTGGGTAGATGTGGGAGGAGGGTTCTACAGAGTGGTATCAGAGTATGGTTCACCCCTCGGACTAGATGGGCGGTGTGTTGGTCATGCATTCATGTCATGTGCACGTGTGATTAATCATCCTTGTGTTCTATATGCTTGTTGCATATGCATGGTGTCAGTCATGGTTGTAGCGATGTTGCCATGTGGAAGAGGATGTTGTTATAAAGTATGTCGTCATGAGTGTATGATTGGTTACATGTTTATGCTTGCGTATTGTCAATGTACGTCGGTATGGTTGTTGTTGTTGTCATGCATAAGGTCATGGTATGTGTAGTTGATCTGGTCATGCATTGATGACTAGACTCTAGCTAGACTGATGGTTACATGGTTATGTGCTTATGTATTATATGTCTATATGTTGTTATGGTTATGTTTATACATGTATCACGTTGATTTGATGATCTTGCAGATGAGATATCCTCCCTGAATTTTGCTAAGGTACATTGGTTTATTGTGATTTGGTTTAGCTGACATAGTATGCCTTGCATGAGAAAGATAAAAATGACTTGCAAGATGGTAGACTACAAAGACTCTCCCTATGAATCAGATGAGCAGTGTGGTGTTGGACACTCTTTTGATTTGGTAGACACATTGAGAAGCTTGAAGAAAGAAATAAGGAGTTGTAAGGCAGACAATGGCAGGATCATACAAGCACAAGAGAAACAAGCAGAAGTTAATGCTATACTTCTTTAGAGTTTGTCAGAATTGCAGCGACAAGAGCCACTTCGGATCAGCCATAGACAGGAGGACAGAACTAATGGGGCATCTGGAAATAGGTCTCATGGTGGTCACATTTCAGATAGAGATGACACTATTAGAGATGGCAGGTTGTTGGATACTCTGAATAGGAGAGGTGATGAGTACAGGGATTATTCTAGTTCTGGTTCTGACGGGGATCATGATCGTCATCTTTATCATCCTTACAGGAGGAGTGATAAGGGATGCTTGCCAGATGAGTATAAGAAAGAAAAGCCACCTACTTTTGATGGAGACTTGAAGAAACCGGAAGATGCAGAGGCTTGGATACTTGGGATGAACAAATTCTTTGAGTTGCATGAGTACACAGAAAACATGAAGGTTAGAATTGCTATCCTCAGTTTGAAAGGTAAAGCAGACATTTGGTGGGAAGATGTGAAGTGGATCAGAGACATCAGGACAGAGGACCTGTGTTGGCATGAGTTCAAGAGGCTTTTCAGGAAGAAGTACTTTTCAGAAAGGTACTACAACAGTAAGGAAAAAGAATTCTATGAGCTAAAGATGGGATCGATGACAGATGAAGAGTATATGACTAAGTTCTTGAAGCTATTGAAGTATGTACCATATCTTAAAGATGAGAAGGCTAAAGTTCAACGATTTGTCAGTGGTTCGCCATTATCATTTAGAGATCGAATTGAGTATGATGAGCCTTGGTCACTTGAGGAAGTTATTGGGAAATTGAAGCATTGCTACGAATAGTCAAAGCGTAAGAATGAATCTCAGCAAGGATGGAAAGGGAAGGATAAGGACAAAGGTAAAGGTAAATGGCAGCTGAAAAGAACAAGGCCTCAGAATGTAGATGAGAAAGAAAATGTGGCACCGCAAAAGAGGTTCAATGCAGCTAGACAGGGACATGGGTCATAGTAGCAGCATAGAGGTGAGGATACTGGTCGGTTGGAGTGTTGGACATGCAGTAAGGAGCATCTTAAGAGAGATTGTCCCTAGAATCAAGGTGGTAGACCTCAGATATATAGTGCGCAAGAGGCACAAACTATTGGGGATGTTGGTCAGAGTGTTCCTCGTATTTATGCAGCATTGGATAACAAACAAGCAGACCATCAGGCATCTATCATTGAGATGGATGGTAAGGTTTGTGATCAAGTTATCTCTACTTTGATTGACCCTGGATCTAATTATAGCTATGTTAGTCCTGATTTGGTGGATAAGTGTGGTTTGAGTAAAGAATTGCATGCAGAATCTTGGTTCGTGCATTGGCTACAGGTACAAAGAAGCGAGTTCATCATTGGGTAAGAGCTTGTGCATTTGATTTGAATGGTATGCCTACCGCAACATATTTAAATGTATTACCGTTGGGATCATACAGTGTGTTGTTGGGCATGGATTGGTTGTACCTTCATAGAACTAAGGTGGATTGTTATGACAAATCGATTGAGTGTGTGGATGACAATGGGGAACCAAGAGTATTGCAGTTAAAGAAGAAAGCCACATCAGTTAGGATGGTGACAACAATGCAAGCAAAGCACAGTCACAGGAAAGGGTGTGTGTTATTTGTCGCACGTATTTCTAGTGACAAAGGTAAGGAAGTTGAGGATGCAGATGTTTTGAGCAGGTACCCAGTTATATAGCAATTTCAGGATGTGTTTCCCGAAGAGATTTCAGAGTTGCCACCTCACAAGGAAGTAGACTTTTCTAATTGAGTTAGTGTCAGGGGTAGCTCCAACATAAAAAGCACCTTACAAGATGAGCAAACCTGAGTTGGTAGAATTGAAGTTGTAGTTGAAGGAAATGTTGGACAAGGGATACATTAGGCCAAGTGTATCACCTTGGGGCACACCAGTATTGTTTGTGAAGAAGAAAGATGGTACTCTCAGGTTATGCATTGACTACAAGCAGTTGAGCAAAGTGACCATGAAAAACAAGTATCCTTTACCGAGGATTGATGACTTGTTTGATTAGTTGAAGGAAGCAACAGTGTTCTCGAAGATTGATTTGAGATCGTGATACCACCAAGTATGCATCAAAGAGGACATTTATAAGGTATGGGCATTATGAGTTTGTTGTAGTTCCATTCGGTTTGACTAATGCTCCAACTACATTTATGTGCTTGATGAATAGTGTGTTGCATCCGTATTTGGATAAGTTTGTTATTGTGTTCATTGATGACATATTGGTATATTCTAAAAATGAGGAAGAGCATTCCGAGCATTTAGCACCAGTGTTGAGGTTGTTGAGAGAGCATTAGTTGTATGCTAAGCTCAACAAGTGTAGTTTCTTTCAGACTGAGGTACACTACTTGGGACATGTTGTTTCCAAGGAGGGCATTGTCGTAGATCCAGAAAAGATAAGGGCCATCATGGAGTGGGTAGCTCCCGAGAAAGTGGATGAGGTGAGATCATTCTTGGGGTTGGCAGGCTATTACGGGAGGTTCATCAGGAAATTCTCACAGATTGCTTATCCTATTACATCATTGCAGAGGAAAGGTAAGAAATTTGACTAGACAAAGGAGTGTGAGGCTAGTTTTGAGCAGCTTAAGCAGTTGTTGACACATGCACCAGTCTTAAAGATTGCAGATCTAAAAAAAGAGTGTGTAGTATGTACAAATGCTTACAAGAGAGGACTTGGTGGGGTCCTTATGCAGGATGGACAGGTGGTATGCTATGAGTCATGAAAACTAAACGAGCACGGGCATAACTACTCGACACATGAGCTTGAGTTAGCAGCGATCATACATGCATTGAAGATGTGGAGGCAGTATCCTCTGGGCAAGAGGTTTGGGTTGATGAGTGATAACATTGGGTTGAGGTATTTATTTGACAAACCAAATCTGAATGTCAAGACTCTTCAAGTTGCCAGGGCTAAGGAAGCTGAACAAATTTTCGGTTTGAGGAGCTAGTTGGACGTTGTTTCTGTTGGTGCATAATAGTGTCTAAGGAGACTGAACCAAGGTAGAGGGAATCATTGCCTTGACAGATTTCTAGCCAAGAAATCTAGATTCTGGATGCAAAAGCAAAGGAGGATTGGAGAGGAGCAATTCGACAATTGGCCAGAGGATTTCCAAGAGGGAAATCAAGACTCAAAGGGAGTCTAGAGAGGAGTTGTTCCTTAGAGAGTTTCTTGCGCCTAAGGAACCCAGATCCAAGTCTTGCTAGATTGGCAGCAGGAGAGGGAGAAGAAAACTAGTTCTATTTTTTAGCAGAGATAGCAAGGAATGGCTTGAGGGAATAGGATAGATTGGATGGAGCTTCCAATTTTGTCATCTGGAAGGCCAATATCCTGGCAATCCTAGATAAACATCACATCAAGGACTATGCCTTGAAGGTGGTTGTTGTTTAGGTTGACGTTGATGTAACACAAAAGTACGAGGAGGCCTAGGCAAAGGCCAAGTGCATGATCCTAGACGGGGTCAAAGATCATGTAGTACCACACATTGCTGAGAATGACACAACAAGAGAGATGTGGGAGACCCTGACCACCTTGTACCAAGGCTCTTCTGTGCAACAAAGATGCTATTAGAAAATCAACTGAGATAATACCAGATGCAGAAAGGAGAGGAGATAGAACCCTTCCTTCTCAGGTTGCAAGGGATTCGCGACCAGCTGACTTCCATGGGGTCTACACTAGATCCAGAGTTCATGGTCAGGACTGCCTTGAATGCAGTCACCAAGGACTGGGAGACATTTGTCCAAAGTATCTTAGGCAGAGCGACTCTCCCCTGTTAGGAGGAGATGTGGGTAGCTCTTTGACAAGAAGAGCTCAGGAGGTTGACCAAGGCACGAACTAGTGGCAAGGGAGCCCGAGCCAAGAAGGAGGAGGATGCAGCTCTGGCATCAACGGGACAGCATGGGCAACAGAAGAGGAAGAAGAAGGACATCACCAAGGTCATATGCTTCAATTGTGGGGAGTTGGGACATTATGCCACTCAGTGCCCTAGGAAGAAAGGCAAGGGGGAGGCTTCTAACTCAAAGGCTACTCCAGCAAAGGTAGACAAAGATGTCAAAGATGACGATTGTGCCATGAGTGCTCATGCACCTCTGAGGAAGAGGTGGGGCGATATGGAGTTGTAGTCAAGAGGACTACATATACGGACAGGATCCTTGAGGTGCCCAAACTCTTGGATCACATACGGCTACGGGAGCCCTTAACGACAGTAGCAAAATGAAGGGTGTCTATTGGAACAAGGTGCGATGAAGCAACAGTTGCAAAGCTAGAGTGCCAGAATTTGAGAAAGTGCAGTGGATGTTGTAGCAGTGCGAGAGGCACAGAGCAGTTTGTAGCAGCGCAGTGGCAGCAAAGGGTCAGCACAGATTAGCAGCAAAGGTAGCTTCAGCATCATGAGGCATCCATACTAATCAAGATGTCAGTGTTTGGGTGAAGTTTCAATTGCTTACTTCTCAGCAACTGAGTTGCAGTGCAACAATTAGCATTGGTAGTGCTATGGGCAGCATGATGCAGCATTTTGAGAGGGAGTTGCAGTACAGATGTAGCAGTGGCAGTGGCAGAGTCATGGGCAGCAGTATAGGAAGAAGTGGCGCAGTTAATGAAGGGAAGCAGGCCAAGCATCAACAACACAGAGGACCGATGCAGCGGATCATTGTAATTCTTCTATGGGAAAGTATTGCTAGAGCACATTCCTCGCTAAGAGGGAGTGCTGATTTTGGGTAGCATCAGATGTGCTCTAGCTCCGAAATTCGCTAGAGGGGCTAGAACACATGAGATCTCCAGAACCCAGGAATCGTTTTGAAAAATTCCACCCAGATGAGGAGTTATTAAAATAATTAATGTTTTTAACAGGTTCCTAAGTCTAAACTTAGGAAAATAAAAATATTAATGTGCATTACTAAAAATATGGGTGAGAAGATTCTAAGTGATGAGGATCAATCCTATTTTAATCTTAGCCATTGATTAGAGATTAGATCACGGTCGTTGATTCATCAACATGAAAAGTATAAGAGGAGGCTTGAGGTTCAGACGGAGACACATCGAATTGATCAAAGAGTTTGATTTTTCTGTGGCGAGGTTTGCTGAAAAAATCAAGCTAGTGATCTAAGTTGCAGTGAGGGGCAATTCGACAAGGGAACTTCAGTGCGAGGCCAAAGAATACATAGCAGAGAGGCAGAGCAGCACCGAGAGAGACAGTGCAGTCCCAGAGAGGGTGATGCAGAGGTCGTAGGGGCTGACGCAAGTGATGCAAAAGCCATAGGGGCTGACGCAGGCCCTTAGAGGCAGTGTTGGGGAGAATCTGTGGGGCAGAGAAGGCGTTGTTCAGCAAATTGACTATCTGAGCAAGGGGGGCTCACTGTGGAGGTGACGCAGATCCTAGAGGAGGTGTTGCAGTTCTAGCACAGAGGTTGGAGAAGCCATCTTTGCCCAGCACTGGGAACAGTCGGGTCATCTGTGGGTTTTGATCATCCAATTGCTGAATTTGTCGAAATATGTCTCTGGATAGAGGTACTTTGGCCAAGATTTTTCTCTGTTGGGTGAGCCATATCTGGCACCCTAGTTGTATTCAAGAATCTGCTTAATAATAAAAATCCTATATATGTTGCACCGATTTTCCCGAATTGCGTTTTTCTGGGGATGATTGCCCAAAAATAACGGTGTCCCTATTTGTAGGTTGCAATAGTGTTTTACATCGAAATTTATGTAATTAAATAACTTGTTAATGAAAAGAACAAGTAGGAGATGTTAAACCAGTAATTGCAGTAGGAGTTTCTAATGTGTATATTCAGAAATTTTCACAGAAACCATATTCAAGACATCCAAGCTACCAAAAGACATTGACCGTAGTGAAGAAATTTTATTATTGGCCGAATCTGAAGAAGGATGTAGCAGAGTTTGTGGCTAGGTTTTTCAATTATCAGCGTGTGAAGGCAAAGTGTAAGCATCCAGGTGGACTGCTACAATCGATTACAATTCCAAAGTGGAAATGGGAGGTCATTTCCATGGACTTTATCACAAGGTTGCCAAGGACAGTGAGACAGCATGATTCCATCATGATTGTTGTGGACAGGTTGACATAGGTAGCGCACTTCGTTCCAGTGAAGTCTACATTCTCAGCGAGTGATGTAGCACAGGTATTCATTAGAGATGTGGTCAGATTGCATGGTGTTCCAAAGAAGATTATGTCAGACAACGATGCAAAGTTCACTTCCAAGTTTTGGAAGGAGTTGTTTGCAAGTTTGGGCACAGAGTTGGCCTTCTGTACAACTTATCATCCGCAGACAAATGGACAGACGGAGAGGATCAACTGGATATTGGAGGACATGTTGAGGATGTATGTGATGCATTAGCAGTGAAAGCGGGAAGATTATCATCCATTGGTAGAGTTCACTTATAAGAATGTGTAGCGAGAACCTTTGAAGATGAGTCTATTTGAGGCATTGTATGGGTGGAGTTGCAATACTCCCATTAGTTGGAGCAATCCAGTTAACAGGGTGTTGATTGGATCGGACATGTTAGCAAACATGGAACATGAGATGCAGGTTATAAAGAAGAACCTAAAGGCAGCACAGGGTAGGCAGAAGAGCTATGCAAATCAGAACAGGTTGTTCAAGGAGTTCTAGGTTGGGGAACAGGTGTACTTGCACATCAAACCAAAGAAGAGTTCCTTACGGATTGGATCATGTGTCAAGCTGGCACCACAGTTTTGTGGACCCTTCAATATTGTTGAGAGGATTGGACCAGTAGCCTATCGACTTGCACTGCCTCCAACAGTGAAAGTCCATGGTGTTTTCCATGTGGCATTGCTTAAGAAGTATGTTAAAGATGTTCATCATGTGATTGACTGGTTTGTATTGCAGGTGGAACTAGATGGAGAATTCTAACCAGAACCTCAGTGTATATTGCAGAAAAAGGTGCTCATGCTTCGGAACTGAGCAATCGAGCAGGTTAAAGTGCAGTGGAAGCACTTTGGGCCCGATGAAGCTACATGGGAGATGGTGGATCAGATGCGGGCTATGTATCCTTGTTTTCAAGTTGAGGCAAAGCAATTTTGGTAAGGTTTTTTGGTATATGTCTTTGGTATATGTTTTGGTACATGTTTTGGTGATGCTTGGTATATGTACATATGTATATGGATGTAAATACCGCCATGAGCTATGTTATAAAGCTCCAATAAGCGGTATGGGTGCCATGTCATTATGTTGTCATGTTGTTATGTTGTCATGTTGATTTTCTTTTCAGTAGGGTGATCATTGTAAATACTGCATCGAGCTATGTTATAAAGCTCCATGGGCAGTATGTTTTCTTTTCAGTGGTTTCGCTAAGGTATAGGTGTGGTTGAACACTGAGGATGGTGTCCCCCAAGGGGGAGGATTCTGTAACAGCCCTGGTGAAAATTCCATGTAATAAAAGTTAATAAAGGCAAAAATAATAATTATGCTTGATGGAACATTTATTCAAAGCTGAATGTTGGGCAAAACATACTAGTGTAGGTCAGTTTATTATGGCTAAGGAAATTGGCAAAGGCAATGGCTAAGGCTTTGGAAAGGAAAAGTGGCATTTTTGGCACATACATTTATGAAAATAATGGAAATTAAGAGAAAAGGAATGGGAAAGGTCACAGGTTGCATGTGAGGAAATTGAAGGAAAATAATGCAAAACGACGAAAATAGAGGCCTAATTGATAAAAAGGCTTATGAGGATCATTTTGTAACCTTTTGTCCGTTCAGTTTTGGAGCTCTTTCATTCTTCTCTCTCTCTCTCTCACTCTTGGACACTTAAGAGTTTTCTTGGAGCACTTTGGCATTGGATCAAAAAAGGCAAAGAAGGCAAGAGGAAGCATAGATCAAGCAGTTACAACAGTATTTTTTGCATTTATCGATTTGCATGTGTATTTTCCTTGCTAGATTTGGCATGCATGGTATTGCATGTGGTCCTTTTGCTGTTATGGTATGGGTTTTTCCAGGCATGACAGTGTTTTCAGCCTAGCCTTGCCATTTCTGGATAGTCATGGTGTAATGGGCTTCTCATGTTTTGGTTGAGCTGGATTGTCAGATGGATTCAAAGCTAAGTTGAATGATAGAGCACATGGCCTAGTGGTCCCTTCACCGGACTGTGGATCACGGTAAAGCCACTGGCCTAGTGACCCCTGATCTAGATTGTGGGTTGCAGTAAAGCCAGGATTGTGTTGCCTTGGTGGGCCTAGGAATCCTTGTCGGTGAATGGCGGGATATACGGTAAAGCCTAGAGATGGTTGTCTTGGATTAGGCCTAAGAATCCTTGCTGATGAATGGCGAGATATACGGTAAATCCTAAAGGGTGGTGTCTCGTTTTATGGACTAATGATCTCTGGATCAGACTGTGGATTGTGGTAAAGCCTGAGAGACTAGGAGACAGGAAAATTCCTCGTGATGTAGGTGGAGAAATCCAGTGGCATCCATGCTTGTTTTGGCCTAGTGATAAGATGGAGATCATGGTAAACTCTGTTATTACATGTTCATTGTGTTGACCTAGTGATTAGGTGTGAAAATTTCTAAATCTACACATCAGAAACCCCTATTGTAGTTACTGGTTTAACATCTCCTACTTGTTCTTTGTATTAACAAGTTCTTTAATTACATAAATATTGATGAAAAACACTATTGCAACCTACACCTACATGCAGATCATGAACTGAAATACACTGAGAGAATCACACAAGGGACATTGTTATTTTTGGACAATCGTCCAGGGAAAAACCCAATTCAGGAAAACCGGTGCAGCATATAGAGGGTTTGTATTATTAACAAGATTCTTGAATACAACTAGGGTACCAGATATGGCTCACCCAACAGAGAAAAATCCTGGCAGAAATACTCCGGAGACAGATATTCCAGCAAATTCAACAACTGGAATTTATCCGGGTGGAATTTATCCAAACAATTTCTGGGTTCTGGAGATCTCATGTATTCTAGCCCCTCAACAAAATTTCAGAGCTAGAGCACATTCGATGCTACCCAAAATCAACACTCCCTCTTAGCGAGGAATGTGCTCTAGCAATACTTCTCAACAAAAGTACTACATTGATCCACTGCATCAATCCTCTATGTTGTTGATGCTTGGCTTGTTGCCCGTAATCCACTGCACCGTTGCTTCCTGTATTGCTGCCCATGACTCTACCACTGCCACTGCCACATCTCCTTCTCAAAATGTTGCATCATGCTACCCATAGCACTACCACTGCAACTCAGTTGCTCAAAAGTAAGCAACTGAAACTTCACCCAACCACTAACATCCTAATCGGTATAGATGCCTCATGATGTTGAAGCTACCTCTGTTGTCACTGCGCTGCTGCAAACTTCTTTGTGCCTCTCGCACTGCTACAACATCCCTTGAGCTGCCTCAAGCTTTGGCACTCTAGCTCTGCCACTATCGCTCCATCACACCTCGCTCCAACTGACACCCGTCATTTTGCTACTGTCGTTAAGGGCTCCCATAGCCATATGTGATCCAAGAGTTTGGGCACCTCAAAGAACCTGCCCTTACATGTAGTCCTCTTGACTACAACTCCATATCGCCCCACCTCTTCTCCAGAGGTGCATGAGCACTCATGGCATAATCGTCATCCTCGACATCCTTGTCTGCCTTTGCTGGAGCAGCCTTTGAGTCAAAAGCCTCCCCCTTGCCTTTCTTCCTAGGGCACTGAGTGGCATAATGTCCCAACTCCCCACAATTGAAGCATCTGACCTTGGTGATGTCCTTCTTCTTCCTCTTTCGCTGCCCCTGCTGTCCCACTGATCTCAGAGCTGCATCCTCCTCCTCCTCATTCATGACTCAAGCTCCCTTGCCACTACTTCCTGCCTTGGTCAACCTCCTGATCTCTTCTTATCGAAGAGTTGCCCACATCTCCTCCCAAACTAGCGATAGTCTCTCTGCCCAAGATACTTTGGACAAATGTCTCCCAGTCCTCGGTGATTGCATTCAGGGCAAACCATGAACTTTGGATCTGGTGTAGACCCCACGGAAGTCAGTTGGTTGCAAATCCCTTGCAACATGAGAAGGAAGGCATCTATCTCCTCTCCTTTCTGCATCTGGTATTGTCTCAGCTAATTTTCTAATAGCATCTTCTGTTGCACGGAAGAGCCCTGGTACAAGGTGGTCAGGGTCTCCCACATCTCTCTTGTTGTCTCCTTCTAAGCAATGTGTGGTACTACATGATCTTTGACCCCGTCTAGGATCATGCACTTGGCCTTCGCCTGGGCTTCTTCATACTTCCGTGCCACATCAGCGTCAACCAGAACAACAACCACCTTCAAGGCATAGTCCTTGATGTGATGTTTATCTAGGATTGTCAGGATCCTGGCCTTCCAGATGACAAAAGTGGAAGCTCCTTCCAATCTATCCTGATCCCTCAACTCATTCATTGCCATCTCTACTCAAAAATAGAACTGGTTCTCTTCTCCCTCTCCTGTTGTCAATCTAGCAAGACTTGGATCTGGATTCCTTGGAAGCAAGAAACCCTCTAAGGAACAACTCCTCTCTAGACACTCTCTAAGTCTTGATTTCCCTCTTGGAAATCCTTTAGCCAACTGTCGAATCGCTCCTCTCCAATCCTCCTTTGCTATTGCAACCCGTATCTAGATTTCTTGGCTAGAAATCTGTCAAGGCAATGATTCCCTCTACCTTGGTTCAGTCTCCTTAGACATTGTTCTGCACCAACAGAAACAGCGTCCAACCAACTCCTCAAACCGAAAATCTGCTCAGCTTCCTTAGCCTTGGCAACTTAAAGAATATGAGCCCTTCAGGCTCTATGCAACCACTGCGTGGGCTGGATCAGCTCCTCCTGGCCAATTGCGTCAATCCTTCCTGGCTTAGAAAGATGACATGGCTCTACATGAGCCTGATCTGCCCCCCTTTGCCTCTGCACTGGCCTTGACGGATGACACAGCTACTGCATGGGCTCCTCCCAGCTACTGCGTCACCTCCACCTGGCTCAGAGTGCTAATGCAGGCACTGCATGAGCCTCTGTGTCACTTTCTCTGCACTACGTCACTCCTCCTCCGTCTCTAGCTCTGGAACAACGCTGTCACTCGGGAGAAATGCTTTTCTGTTGCAAATTCTCTGGATTTCTTGGCTGGTGTCTTCAGTCGCCTATGATCTGCAATCGCTCTGATACCATGTGAAAATTTCTAAATCTACACATCAAAAACCCCTATTGCAATTACTGGTTTAACATTTCCTACTTGTTCTTTGCATTAACAAGTTCTTTGATTACATAAATATTGATGAAAAACACTATTGCAGCCTACACATACATACAGATCATGAACTGAAATACACTGAGACAATCACACAAGGGACAAAGTTATTTTTGGACAATCGTCCACCGAAAAACCCAATTAGGAAACCTGGTGCAGCATATAGAGGGTTTGTATTATTAAGTAGATTCCTGAATACAACTAGGGTGTCAGATATGGCTCACCCAATAGAGAAAAATCCTGGCAGAAGTACCTTTATCCAGAGACAAATATTCCAGCAAATTCAGCAACTGGATGATCAAACCCCACAAATGACCCCACTGTTCCTAGTGTTGGGCAGTGATGGCTGCTCCAACCTTTGCGTTGGAACTGCGTCACCCCCACAGTGAACCTCCCTTGCTCAGAAAGTCGATTTGCTGAACTTCTCCTTCTCTGCCCCACAAAATCTCCCCAGCATTGCCTCTAAGGACCTGCGTTAGCCCCAATGACTTATGTGTCACCTATATCAGCCCCTGCGGCCTTTGCGTCACCCTCTCTGGGACTGCACTGTCTCTCCTAGTGATGCTCTACCTCTGTGCTATGTATTCTTCGTCTCGGACTGAAATTTCCTTGCCGAACTGCCCCTCATTGAAACTCAGGTCACTAGCTCGATTTTCTCAGCAAACCTCGCCCCAGAAAAATCAAACTCTTTGATCAATTTAGTGTATCTCCAACTGACCCGCAAGCCTCCTCTTATACTTTTCCTATTGAGTCTTGACGAATCAACGGTCGTGATCTAATCTCTAATCAACGGCTAAGATTAAAATAGGTTTGATCCTCGTCACTTAGAACCTTCTCACCCATATTTTTATTAATACACATTAATATTTTTATTTTCCTAAGTTTAGACTTAGGAACTCATTAAAAATATTAATTATTTTAATAACTCCTCATCCGGATCGAATTTCTCCAAACGATTTACGGGTTCTAGAGATCTCATGTATTCTAGCCCCTCCACAAAATTTCGGAGCTAGAGCACATTCCCTGCTACCCAGAATCAACAGTGTGGATTGTGGTAAAGCCTAGTTTCTATTGATGAGGGTAAGGTGGTTTAGCCTCGGGATGCTCTGGTTGGTTCTTTTGGTTTGAGTCCCACATTCATGCTTAGAATATGGCATGGGGGTGAATGGTTGAAGAGAGATTTGGCTTAGCCATTCTATGGTTGGGTGGAACGTGGTGATCCCATGTCTGGTTTGGATTTTGCATCATTAATATGAGGTTATTTCTCCTTGTATTTCTATGAGTATTATATTGGTTTATATGTGGATCATATGGCTGTGATTTCGTTGGTATTTTTGTTGTTATTATGTTGGTTATGTATGTGTTTTATGACAGTGGCTATGCATGGCTCTCATCATGTTTTTACTTGTAAATGAATGGGCAATGTATCTATGACCTAACAGATGATAATGCAGCAAATGATATGAGGGAACAATGATTCTTAGCAATTCTCATATAAGTATGAGATCCCTATGCTTAAATCTATTGTTTACACCTGTAGATTATATATTTGCAATATGTTTGACGAAATGGTTGTCATGACTAGTGGGGGTCCAGTTAAGGGCTTGTTCAAGTATTTACTTTTGCATCATTGTTTCCCTGTGATCTTATTGTTCTGAAGGTGTCATTCAATTATGGGCAGTGACCTGGGCTTTGGGCCTAAAAAAGTGGCTCAAATCCCGGGGACGCTCACACAACACTGAGCACAATAGTCCCTTGATGTTGGCATGTCTTGTCATAAGAGCGTCCAGAGCCTCCTGGACGCTAGCAGGCCTATAACATGAGATCGTCCAGAGGTCAAGTGGTCAAAAACTTCAGTGGAACCCAAGGGCTAGCTACCTGAGTGGTTGGAAGGTTTGTATGTTGTGTTTTTGTCGATTCCACTTCCTTAAGGTCACATGGGAGATTGAATCCAATCATAGTAGCCTCTCGCCACACGTTTACCCTGGTTGGTCGGTTACTTGAGTTGATGTGGGAGGAGGGTGTTACAAAATTTCTCTCAGGGAACTTCGAGTCTTAGAAGTTCGATTTTTTTAGGAAGATTGGCAATGGCAGCTAACAAATCTGCGAATTCCAGAAGGGAGTGAGAATACCAAAGCAACACCCAAGCAAAGGGAAAGAGGGAGTTTTCGACAGTTTTTGAGATGGCCACAACAGGACTTAGAGATCAGGATAGGTTGGATGGTTCCTCCAACTATGTAGAAGGCTAGGATGTCCTTCCTGTTGGATGAATATGGCCTGAAGCTCTACATAGACAGTGTTGTGGCAATTCCCTAAGATGTGGATAAACTGAAAGAATACAGGAAGGAAATGGTGAAGGCGAAGTGGTTGATCCTGGATGGAGTCCGAGACTATATAGTCTCACACATAGATGGCAAGGATATTGCCAAAGAGATGTGGGATGCTCTCTCCATGCTATATCAGGGCACTTTCGAGCAGTGAAAGATGCTCTTGGAAGAAAAGCTGAGATACATCAGGATGCAGAAGGGGGAAGGCATAGATTCTTTCCTCACCAGGATTCAGGAGGTCCGAGACTAGTTTGCAACTGTTGGAGCAGTGCCTCAACCAATAGAGCTAGTGAGATTGGCACTGAACATTGTATCTGAGGAGTGGCAAGATTTTGTCCAAAGTATATTGGGCAGAGACAAGCTATCAGAATGGGGCAGGATGTGGTTCGACTTGCAGCAGTAGGAGTTGAGGTGAGCTTTGTTAAAGAGCTCCATCAGTGGTGGCAGTAGGAGCGGATTGAAGGTGGTGAAGGAGGAGGAGAATGTGGCCCTCGCATCAAAGGGTCCCAGTCAAGGGCAAGGAGAATAGAGAAGGAAGAAGAAGGACCTATCAAAGGTCAAGTGCTTTAGATGTGGTGGGCTCGTCACTACAACACGCAGTGTCCTCTCAGGAAGAAGGACAAGTTGGAGAAGCAGGACCATCAGGTAATGTTAGCTGAGATCGACAAGTTGTCTTCCAAGTTGGAGGAAGACTTCGGGATGATGGCAGACATACCTCCAAAGGTGAGGTGGGGTGACTTGGAGTTGCAGCCTGTTAAGTTTAGGTATGTTCTATGCTAGAGAAATTTATTTAATTTTCATAGTTAGCAATCACATCAGCATTAAGATAAATTGCAGATAGAACATAAATATAAATCGCAAAAGACAAGCCAAGGCAAGAGGACACAAGATATGGCGCAAGCGAGGGACAAACCCCACAATGTGTGGGGAAACCCTTTGATCAAATCTTCTTTTATCTTCAAAGTTCAGCAGAGAAAGAGAGAGAGAGTACATTTACAACAGAAGTCAACACTTTGTCTTATCTAAATCTAGCATAGATCATTTCGTATAACGATGAGATCAGTTGAAGACATTCTACTTCAACTGATACCTATCATCATGCTGCATCTGGTCCTCTTGCTGCACCACTGCATACTGCACCATGCTGCACTAATCATGATTATTATCATGTTGCTCATGTCCATGATCTCATCCATCATCATCATCAAGCTGCCCATGCTCATGATTACATTCATCATGATGTTGTCTATGCTCCATGCATCATCGTGCTTCCCATGCACATCATACATCACGCTGCTCATATATCATGCATCATGCTGCTTACATATCATGCTGCCCAAATGCTGCCCATATACATCATGCATCCATATGCTGCTTTATATATCATGTTGCCCAGATGCTACCCATATAACAATATATATGTTTTCACCTGCGAGTATATATGTCCATTTTGTCAACCATATACATTTGCTGCATGACACTTTATATTCATTCTGGAGCAGCATATATATTACTGCCCAGCATCCAGCGTTTATGTTACAGTCCAATGACCAGCGCTTACATTCATCATAAATATGACTACATTCACAATGTATACTACCTAGCGTATATACAGGACTGTCCAGCGAATGTATATAACCATAACTGCAATGTATGACTGTGCGTTCTTTGTATGGCCCTGTGCATACCCAGAATGCACTGCGTATGACTGTGTGGGATATATATATCATGACTGTGTTGCGGGTCCTATGATTGCGTTCCAAACAGCGAGGGTCATACATGAGTGCATTTCATATATAGTTGCGTTCCCAACTGTGGGGAACATGTGGCCTCATGACAGCGACTCCAGAGCCATTTGAATCTGCGTGAGTTCTATGCTTCTATGGCAGTCAACAAATCTCTGCGTTTAGGGCATTAACTTATCAACAAGTCTCAGCGTGTAGGTGTCTTCATGACTACATGGAAAGTGTCAGCGTATTCTTTGCGCATATATATATACTGTTGTCATTACAGCGTATGAAATGCTGTGTGAAGATATTGTTGTCCCATGACCCGTGAATATCAGTCTTATTCCTTCCCTTACTGCAGTCCTTCCCTTACTGCGGTTTAATGTCTTTCCTTCCCTCACTGCAACTAGGCTCCACTACAGCGTATAAGCTAGGGCATGTATTGATTGTGTGAATATCTCCCATGACTCCATGAAACCAGCGTACAACATATCCACCATGAACAACGTGTATTATGAGCAGCGTATATCTTATAAGACTGCGTTGAATTAATCTAGGCCAGCTTACTCTTTTTGTGACTCTCCTTCCAAAAACCCAAGACGTGGAGAGATCACATGAAGAATGAGTGAGCCAATTGACATCAAAACTCTTCTATTTATACTAAAGCGAGGATGATGAATAGACACGTCGGTTGGGCTTCTAAAGCCTACATAATAGTTGGTCGGCTTGATAATAATTTCATAAACAAAATAAATTCATATCTCCATAAATACTTATCGAAATCGGATGATCTTTGGATCAATCCTACACCTCTCGACGAGAGGGATCCAATAAAAATATCAGTTGCCATAAATAAGCTGACCCACATGGAGTTTGGCCCTAGTTGCCAATTTAACACTTCCTCTCAACTAAGGAGAACTCCATCTGTTGATCCATAGGTCCGACTGTACTATCTCTGCCATCAGTGCCCTGCACTGTTCTGCCCAACTCTGCTCAGCTTTGCTAGCTTTGCTCTACTCTGCTGGCTTTGCTCTGCTCTACTGGCTCTGCAAGCTCTGGTCTGCTCAGCTCTGCTAGCTCTGCTCTGCTCAGCTCTGCTGGCTCTGCTCTACTCTGCTCAGCACTGCTGGCTCTGCTAGCTCTGCTCTGCTCAGCTCTGCTGGCTCTGCTAGCTCTGCTCAGCTCAACTCTGTTGAACCATGAAGAAGAAGAATTGATCGAGAATGTCTCATACCATTCTCCACTGACCCGAAGTTAGTCTCAGAGTGCGTACCACTGGTCCCAGACCAGTCTCAACCGACCCAAAGTCAGCGTCATAGTAGGTACCACTCCTACTACTGGTCCCAGACCAATATCGCAATCTCAGAGAGTGTACCACTGGTCCCAGACCAGTCTCAGCGGACCCGAGGTCAGCGTCATAGTATGTACCACTCTCACTGGTCCCAGACCAGTACTGCACTGACATGAAGTCAGCCTCAGAGTATGTACCACTAGTCCCAAACCAGTCTCAACCGACCTGAAGTCAGCGTCATAGTATGGTACAACTCCTACCACTGGTCCCAGACCAGTATCACAGGCTCAGAGAGTGTACTACTGGTCCTAGACCAGTCTCAACCGACCCGAAGTCAGTGTCATAGTATGTATCACTCTCACTGGTCCCAGACCAGTCCTACACTGACACGAAGTCAGTCTCGGAGTATGTACCATTGATCCCAGATCAGTCTCAGCCAACCCAAAGTCGGCGTCATAGTATGTACAACTCCTACCACTGGTCCCAGACCAGTATCGCAGGCTCAGAGAGTGTACTACTAGTCCCAGACCAGTCTCAACCGACCAGAAGTCAGTGCCATAGTATGTACCACTCTCACTGGTCCCAGACCAGTCTTGCACTGACACGAAGTCAATCTCGGAGTATGTACCACTGATCCCAGATCAGTGTCAGCCAAACCGAAGTCAGCGTCATAGTATGTACAACTCCTACCACTGGTCCCAGACCAGTATCATTGATCCCAGATCAATGGAGGTCATCCTAGCGTAGGGAGTACGGTAGATACAACGATGCATCCATCAGTACTACTATGGTCCCTAACTTCATTTCCCTGCTCATTGATCATATGAGAGGTACTTCCCATGAGTCCCAGACTGCATGGGTAGGATGCCTCGACAGGAGAACTTAATCAATCCTGTCCTCACAAGAGAACACATCGATCCTGCTACAATCGCCATGGAGAACACATCAATCCAGGCTGCCATGGAGAACACATCAATCCAGGCCTCACAAGAGAACTAATCATCCTACTACACAGGAGAGCGAATCATCCTGTTCCACAAGAGAGCGAATCATCTTGTCCCACGAGAGAGCGAATCATCTTGTTCCAGAGCACACCACCAGGGGAGGATGAGTCACCTTGTGGTCGTATGTTCTTCCAATAGAACTGCAAGCCCCCTAGAGCTCTCAGAGCTCAATGTATGCAACATGCAGGACCCTTTTACAAAGATCTCTCGACGACTCCAAGTCGTTCGGGAAAATCACAAATTTGATCTTTCCTCGGCGCTCTGTCCTGTACATCATCTCAGTGCGATGGAGCCTCCTTGATCATCGACTAACCGTATCCCAAATAAGGCAGTATTTGATGTCTATCTGATGGAGCAATTGTCAAATACGGGATTCCTCAATAATCGAATCCCACCTCTGGTTGTCACAGAGAATCACAGTGGTATTCATCATGTGTACAAACAGCTCTCTGAAGAGCTTCAGCAACCCGACTGCCTCACAGAAGGCCATACTATCAGCAATGTATTCTGCCTTGGTGTTGCTCAGAGTCACCGATTTCTGCTTCCTACTCATCCAGGATATCGAGGCAAATTCCAAAGAGAAACAACACTAACAAGTGCTCTAGTGATCCTCCATACTGCCTGCCCACTCATCATTCGAATAATCATGTGGTTTCATATTTTCGGCAGTGTATCTCAATCCATGAGAGATTGTGCCCTGAAGATATCTCAGAAGATTCTTGACACCAATCCAGTGAGGCTCAAATATGAGCTTCACCATGCTAACTGCATCCCATATGTCCAGACGGAGGTTCTCCAAGTACATCAACGCGAATGAGTTTTTGAAACTCAAAGGCATTTCCCAAATCTGGTCCGACATCATTACCATATAGCTTCTGAAAGTTAAGATCCTCGAGGCAGTCACAAGCTTGCAGCTTATCTTCCCACATTCAGAATCCAACTCCCTCTGTCTCCTATAAATGACAGGGTCTACACCTGTTAGACATAGGTGCCGGTATGAGAGGTTTATCATCCACAACCTTTGAGTAATGGTTTGGATCGGTTTCAATCCTAGTGAATCTCAGCTGCATTAGACAGCTATCAATCCTCTCATACTATGCCCGAGGTGTTTTGCTTCAAGCCATAGAGGGCTTTCTTCCACTTATATACATGAGATTCCCGATCATGAGTCTTAAACTCCTCGAGTTGTTCCAAGCCTGTGGACCTGCTGCATGAGGTGAATGGTCCCCTTATAATATTTTCCTTTGGTACATTTCAGACATGTACCTTCATGCTCCTTTTTGAATTCAGGCATCCTAGTCACCATCTAACTCACAGACCTCCAGTGTTGAGTCAATGGACATGGTCCCCAATGAACTTCCTGCAACTTGATACAACCCTAAACTCAAAAACATCTTTGAAAGATCTATTTTCAAACACGTACCTTTCCATCGATAAGTGCCACCCTGTAACCTTTAACCTCCATTTCCGAGATGGACATCAGGTTCTTCTTGCGATCAGGTACATAAAAGAGGTTCTAGGGTTTCTTGCTTTCGTGGAAGAGTCGACCATTTCCCTGATGACTTGCATTACCAGTCATTCCTTTGATTATTGAAGATGTCCCAGGAATGATTTTTATCTTCATCAAGAGATGTGTCTCTACCATTCAGACACTCCTTTGCATAACGGCCGAACTTATTTCAACAAGGCATCTGCCTTTCCTTCCACCCTAGATCTGAACTTCCCAATGAAGTGATCTTTAGATGGGTCATCAAAAACTTCCGTTGCGCTATTCTGATAACATTCTCTGCTTCGACTTCACCCTAGGTGAATTACGAGGAACCCTTTGATCCTTCTATCTTGTCCCAACTACCTTTTGTGATTGCTCTTTCACTCTTGCTTGGGCATTGTCTTCACCTCAGCTCTGATTCCATGTTAAGTTTAGGTATGTTCTATGCTAGAGCAATTTATTTAATTTTCACAGTTAGCAATCACATCAGCATTAAGATAAATTGCAGATAGAACATAAATATAAATCGCAGAAGACAAGCCAAGGCAAGAGGACACAAGATATGGCGCGAGCCAGGGACAAACCCCACAATGTGTGGGGAAACTCTTTGATCAAATCTTCTTTTATCTTCAAAGTTCAGCAGAGAAAGAGAGAGAGAGTACATTTACAACAGAAGTCAACACTTTGTCTTATCTAGATCTAGCATAGATCATTTCGTCGATGAGATCAGTTGAAGACATTCTACTTCAACTGATACCTATCATCGTGTTGCATCTAGTCCTCTTGCTGCACCACTGCATACTGCACCATGCTGCACTAATCATGATTATTATCATGTTGCTCATGTCCATGATCTCATCCATCATCATCATCAAGATGCCCATGCTCATCATTACATTCATCATGATGTTGTTTATGCTCCATGCATCATCGTGCTTCCCATGCACATCATACATCACGCTGCTCATATATCATGCATCATGCTGCCTACATATCATGCTGCCCATATACATCATGCATCCATATACTGCTTTATATATCATGTTGCCCAGATGCTGCCCATATAACAATATATATGTTTTCACCTACGAGTATATATGTCCATTTTGTCAACCATATACATTTGCTGCGTATGACACTTTATATTCATTTTGGACCAGCGTATATATTACTGCCTAGAATCCAGCGTTTATGTTACAGTCCAATGACCAGCGCTTACATTCATCATAAATATGACTACGGTCACAATGTATACTGCCTAGCGTATATACAGGACTGTCCAGCGAATGTATATAACCATAACTGCAATGTATGACTGTGCGTTCTTTGAATGGACCTGTGCATACCCAGAATGGACCGCGTATGACTATGCGGGATATATATATCATGATTGCGTTGCGGGTCCTATGATTGCGTTCCAAACAACGGGGGTCATACATGAGTGCGTTTCATATATAGTTGTGTTCCCAACTGTGGGGAACATGTGGCCTCATGACAGCGACTCCAGAGCCATTTGAATATGCGTGAGTTTTGTACTTCTATGGCAGTGAACAGATCTCTGCGTTTAGGGCATTAAATTGTCAACAGGTCTCAGCGTTTAGGTGTCTTCATGACTACATGGAAAGTGTCAACGTATTCTTTGCGCATATATATATACTGCTGTCATTACAGCGTATGAAATGCTGTGTGAAGATATTGCTGTCCCATGACCCGTGAATATCAGTCTTATTCCTTCCCTTACTGTAGTCCTTCCCTTACTGTTGTTTGATGTCTTTCCTTCCCTTACTGTGGTTTGATGTCTTTCCTTCCCTTACTGCAACTAGGCTCCACTACAGCATATAAGCTAGGGCATGTATTGATTGCGTGAATATCTCCCATCACTCCATGAAACCAACGTACAGCATATCCACCATGAACAACGTGTATTATGAGCAGCGTATATCTTATAAGACTGCGTTGAATTAATCTAGGCCAGTGTACTCTTTTTGTGACTCTCCTTCCAAAAACCCAAGACGTGGAGAGGAGATCACATGAAGAATGAGTGAGCCAATTGACATCAAAACTCTTCTATTTATACTAAAGCGAGGATGACAAATAGACACGTCGGTTGGGCTTCTAGAACCTACATAATAGTTGGTCGGCTTGATAATAATTTCATAAACAAAATAAATTCATATCTCCATAAATACTTATCGGAATCGGAAGATCTTTGGATCAATCCTACACCTCTCGACGAAAGGGATCCAATAAAAATATCAGCTGCCATAAATAAGCTGACCCACATGGAGTTTGGCCCTAGTTGCCAATTTAACACAGCCCCAAGGAGCTACAGAGATTGGGCAGAGTCCTTGAGGTGTCCACCTCATGGATCATTACCTAGCTATGGGGGCCCACAATATTAAGTAGCGGGATGGATCAGTGGCGGTTGATGCAATCAGTACCAAAATGATAGTTGCAAACTCGCAGCAGTCAGATATTGAGGAGCGCAGTGCAGTGTTGACAACAAAGAAGGGGGCTTAGTGCAGAGTTGGCAACAGTGCAGATGCTAGTAGCAATCAGGACTCGGGAGGCAGATGCATCAAACTGAACACAATTGATTCAGTATTTTGGATGCTTCTCAGTTGCAGTAGTTGCAGTTGCAGCAACAACAAATGAGAGGGAGTTGAAGTGCAGATGCATAGTTGGCAGCAGTATGGCAGTGTCAGCAGTAGCACAGATGCAGCATTAGAGCGATGCAGTAGTTGGTGGGCAGCAGCATCCAAACATCAACAACGTGACAAAGGTGATACAGATACAGGGTGTTGCAGCAAGAAGTGCAACACTAGAGAGAGAACACAGTGCTCACTAAGAGGAAGTGTTAGTTTCTATAGCATCAGATGTGTTCTAGACACGAAATTTGGTGGAGAGGCTAGAAGACATGAGATCTCCAAAACCCAGAAATCGTTTCGGGAAATTTTGACTTAGAAATGACTTAATTAGATTATTAACTAGTTTTTAAATATTTCCTGAGTCTAAACTTAGGGAATATGGTTAATTAAGTCAAGGTGTGAATAATCTAGAAACTCACACAGATCGACTCCAAGATGATCCGAGCCATTGATTACGATTTAATATTGGTCGTTGGTGCTCCAACAGTGGATTATAAGAGGAATTCGATGGGCACTTGGAGAAGACACACCAGAACACTAGAATTTTGATTTCCTCGGCAGATCGATTTCCAAAGAGAAGCAGTAGTTGCTAGGGAGCCAGAGATCGAAGTAGAGACAGTGAAGGGTAGAGGCAGTGATCCAAAGGAAGTTTTCCAGATCCGAAGAGGCAACAGCAAGGGCCTAAGTTATTCGCAGTGACACAACGTAGAGAACTGTGCAGTTGCTTCAAAAAAATAATTCGATTTGGCTAGAGAGAAATTCGTTTTCAATTCTAGAGGCCGGGCAGAGGGTCTAGAGTGTCGGAGAAGCGATTTCCTCAATAAAGACAAGCAGAACGACTTCATTAGAGGAAATTCAAAGTCTAGACGTCATAGGGTCTGGGCAGAGCAGTGCATACGCTGACGCAGAGGGTCTAGGAGGATGAGTTTCTGAAGAGAAGTTGTGTCGAGATTGCTTGTGGAAGAACGGTAATTCCCTTAGATAATTTTGCGCAGTTTTTCTTGCTATTTGGATTGTCAATTGGGCATCCATAGATTGTACTCAGAATTTCACTGTTGCATAATAATTAAAACCCTCACTGCTGCACCAGTTTGCACACATTGGTTTTTTCCAGGGACTTTTGTCCAAAAATAACGGTGTCATTTTTATTGTGTGTGCTAGAATTTTCTCAGTTTCCAACGCTATCATTTCCGCAATTTTTATTTGTGAAGGTTTCAATGTGATTTATTCATTCCATAGGGACTACCCTCCATACTCCATTGTTGGGAGACAGCTAGAACGAAGTGGGCAGGGATCAAAGTGACAACCCCCGTTTTGAGCATTGTCGCAGTGCCTGTACAATCTGGGCGACAACAGGACCCACGAATTTTTTCACTTGGAGAATTATTTTTCCTAAGACAATTTAATTTTGCCTCTATTAATTAATTTTCTAGCTTAGGATTTAATTTTCGTTTGCGAGAAAAATTAATTAATTTACACATGAGGGGATTTAATTGTTTTTCCACCCTCTAATACATAAGATTTTACATTTTCAACCCTCAAAGGGGGAATACACATTAGGCTTAGACCCTCAAGATACATAACCCATCTGTAACACAATATGATCTAGTAAACGAAGTGATTTGTAATAAAATAATTAAGCCAACTAGCTTAAATTATTCCCAAATTACTTTTACATCAGACTAGACTAAAAACACTAGGACTTACCTAATAATTCGACAATAAATTTCACCCTGGCTTTGGGGTTTAAGCCGGAGGGAAAAAACTCTTCGGATTAGCCGTGTTTAGAAACACAGGTAATCAAGGAGGTTAAAAAAACCTCCTAGGGTGAAATTCGTCATCAAAATCATAGGTTTACCTAGGTTGTTACATATATTAAAGGTCATACTAGGATCATTTACATTAGATAACTTGTAAAATGGGTTTATAATGGCATATAGACTGCTGACAAATGATTTGATCTTGTTGAAAAAATTTGGCACTTCCACTTCCTTGGAACTTTGACAAATCCGATGCAACAAGTCTCCGTTGCATTGGGCCACCAGACTGGCCCATAGGTTTGGATTGCTTGAGGGAAAGTTGGGGCGGGAGGATTTGAGATGCCCCTTTTTTTGGTGTTCCTTATGGCATGGTTATGATAGACATTCAGGGTTGGAGGCAGTCAGGTCACAGGTGCAGGTTTACTTCAGCAGGTGGCCCAAGGGCTTTCGCAAATGTTTTATGGGGTCTAGAGGAGTTCACTTGCCATCTTCCATCACCAGGATTGATTCTGCACAACTCGTTTCTCATCCCATTGCATTCTGATAATTCTCATAAAACGAGGTTATTATTTGCATAACTCAATTAATTACGCTTAAGGTGGTATTTCGAGAAGAATACTTGAAGGAACACCTTAGTGTAATATCTCATTGGAACCGGAATGAGAAGATCTATAGGATGGGATGGTTAGTAAGGATTTTCAGTGGGTTGGGAGGGCATGGTGGTCAATTTACCATTTTCCTACATTAAAAAGATATTTTAATTGAAATAAAAAGAGGGAAATGTGCTCAACGATTAAAACATTGATAAAATAGGAGCTTCTAGAGCAGTCCATCCAATCTATAAAAGGAGGAGGAGGCCATTAGAGGACATATTGGACTTGATATTTCTTCTTGTATGAGAGGTTTGAGAAGCCAATTCTCTACTTCATTTGTAGCCCCAGGACGGAAACCCTCAGGTGATTCAGTGAGATAAGACTAGTACCCATCTCCCCTTGGTGAATTCATCCAAAATTCATAGGAGAGCTTAGTAGTTGCATTTCAGTTCAGTTTTGGAGGGCTAGTGCAGCATTGGAGCAGATCCTTGAGGCCAGTTTCTATCTCAGCTATATCAATGTTTCAGCATGTAAAACCCCAGTTTATATATATTATAAATAAAGCTGAGATTATTTTTGCTCATTATATTGTTATTTGCAGTTCTAAGTGCCAAATTTCACATGGCAATGTTATGTTAACTGAATGGAATTTTATCTGAAGCATTTTGTAAGTTGAAATTTCGAGAGTCTGACAAATTTTTCTGTTTTGAACATTACACATCTTGGGTGTATGAATGTAGGAGGGAGCAATCATGGTACACAAGTTACCCCACGCTTTGTTTTTCCACCCTTCTTCATTTACCTTTTGCCTTTTATTGATTTTTCTTCATTTTTCTGCCCAAGGCTGAAGGGGATGAGAGCATGATGTGTAAGATGTTGCAGTGATTACCCCCTTAAGGTGGGGCAATTCATCACCCACCAAGGTTTGGGGCAATCATGGTTCCTTAATAATGCAAGAGGCACTCATAGGGGCCCTAGGAACCAGGGAGATGGCCATAATGATAGGGGGTAGAGCTCATGTTTGGCTTTTGCCTACATGCTAAATTTTATTGTCATAGCCATATTTTGCATTTTGTCATACATTTCCTATTGCATGTGGCCATATTATACTTTTATCTTTCTTTTTAGCTGCATCAACCTCTGTGGCATTGTTCCAGGCCCAACCCAAGGTGTGGACATTGTGGACCCAATGGACAAATGTGGACCCAGATGGGGAAATGTGAAAGGGCTTGTAATGAGCGGAGGGAGGTGAGATATATGGTATTGGGAAGCAGAACCATGCAACCAAAATTAGGGTTTCCCATGTAATGCCACTCTTAAACCTAGTAGCCAATAAAGGATATCCCATGAGACTATGGTATAGGATTAACCCCCAGTTGAGGTAAGGGAACAAGAGCAAAGTCAAAGCCCTTTCTTTCCGCTGAATCCCCCCACTAATTCATGCCCAAATGTGCCCAAGAAGAGCAGGCATAAGAACCCGATTACATAATGAAAAATCATACCTTTGGGGTTGGATGGTCCACCTTCAAACATACAATCATGACAGATGAGTAAGGGCACACAATGGTTGACTCAGGTGCCAAAGAATAGTAGCACATCGAGCTATCAGGTGGCTGCAAGGGGTTGTTGACTTCCAGCTGAAGACAAATCTAGGAGAAAATTTCTCCTATAGGGGTCACCCACTAGTGGTGGGTAACAAGCTCTAGCTAGAGGCAATATCGTCTAAGGAGAAGGCCATAAGTGTTTATTGCCTTCTTGGTTTACTTACATTCTAGGCTTGATTATTACATGCAATTCTCGATTGAATTGCATGTTTAATCTTGTCAGTGTAAGTAACCACCTAAGCTACTAATGTTGTATTGCAAGATCTCTTTCAGTGTGATACAAGTTACTCCCAAGCTTGGATTTGGGGCCATTCTTGGTTGAATCAACCATCTTCAAGCCATTTGTGAAAGCACTAGTCCCACCACACCAAGTGATTCTCCAAAGGGCTTCAAAAAGGATATCAAGAGGGCTTCAAGAATACCCAAATCTCTTATTTATTCCCTCATTTAAATATCAAAGTTTCTTGGTTACCTTTTTGGTGCTTTACATTGTTATATCAAGCATCTAAGGCTTCATTTGAACTTCTGTCTTAACAACAGCAGTTGAGCTAAGAAAAGGCCAAGTCTTCTTGGTCTTTCCTTGGCCAAATAGAGTAGAAATCTAGCCCTAATCATAGATATTTTTACTTAGTAATTTTGGCTAACAAATGCTAATTTTTTCAAGTGTTTTCAATCTCTTTTTCATCATATTTTGTGCTAATTGTTTGCTGAATTTTAGCAGGTCCTCGCCATAACAAAGGGAGATGTTGGCAAATTTTCATCAACATTAAGGATTTGGAGCACCCAAAGAAGATATACAGCCTCCTACCTCGTGAAAACCAAGAAAAACTCGCCATTGTAACCTCTTCAAGAGCTTCTTTTACCCTTTTATCTTTCAAGGGATCCATTTGTAACTCCTCCAAGTACTCTCACTCCCTTTATCCATAAGGGAGCTCTTCTTCCTCTCTTGATTTGATCCCTTTATTCATAAGGGATCTCATCAAGTATTGTAACCTTTCTTGGGAGTTAGGGGATTTCCCCCCTAAGCATCCCTCATCCCCATTTGGGGATATTCTTGTGGTTGTCTCTTTTTGTGGTTGCTTTTGTGTTTGGATTTAAAATTAACTTAGAGTAGATAATCACATCATAACATTAGAGTATACTGCAAATTCCCTTCATTTCATGCAATCTAGCTTAGTTTCTCTTTCATTTCAACAATCTAATTGAGATCTAGTTTAGTTTCTTTTCCATTTCATTGAATTAATCTAAAGTACTTTTCCTTTATTGCTTTAGATTAGATCTAATTTCATAAGTTAGAGTTCATTTTACAAAATGTAATGAACCTCTGCCAAGTTCCAATGGCTTGCTAGTTGAAGTAGATTAACTAGGGACCCTTCCGCTTCTATGTATTCTTATTCTAAGACTAGGGGAAACCAATAAATGTTTGACTTGAGAAGTAAGACTTTGGGCTTGTTCCCTTAGTGTTGGACCTCCTTGCAAGCGAGCTGACTTGTGGGCTATCGGGGGCACTCACTAAAGCCAAAGCTTCCCCCTGTAGGATCCCCTTGTAGTTTTCCTCAACCCAACGAGGATAAGACCCGAAGAGGAAGTTAATATTAGATTAGTTTTAATTTTTGCAATCACTTGTCATGTTGTGCATGCACGCATGAAATTAACTTAAATCCAAGTGGAAATCCAACCTTAATCTATAATCAACCAAGTATACTCTCCATCACATTTCATTTTCAACATCTTGTACTTGATTAGTATCTTATTGCCTTTTACATTTCAAGCTTATTTACTTTTAGGCAATTGTCATTTTCAATTTCAAGTACATTTTAATTCAAGCACTTTATTTTCCAAGTACTTTATTTTCTAGCAATTTACATTCCAAGTACTTAACTTCAAGCATCTACTTATACAAGCACTCTTTTGGCACTGGTCTTATTGGTCATATCTTTTGCTTAGTAAAAAAACTTCATTCATTTGCTTATCATTGCTACATCTATGGTTTATGAATGATTCATGATGCTTATGGTTATTTACTTGTGAATGCTTTGAAGTATATGCTATGGTTCATTTTGTTGATGGTGGAATTATATCTTGTCTAATTTCCTTTAACTCCTAGAACCTGATTTACTTTTCTTAGTTTAATCAAGCCTTAGTTTATTTTGTCTCATAGGGTCCATCCCCTTGGCTTCACTAGAAGTTAGCCTAGACAGAGGAGTTCAGATTTTGAGTGACAAGCACTCAACTCGAGACATGCCCCCAAGGCCACATCAAGTGGAGTTAAAGATTTTCTCATTGTTAACCCAGGTGTGGATTTAGGCAGCAACAACTTATATTATCCTTCTATCAAGGATGTGATCATTCAAATGGATGTTTTGTTTGATGCAAAGCACTCCACTTCATATTTGCTTCCTCTCATTTGTTCTTCATATAACGGTCATACTTTACCTAATGATTTGTATATGTCACTTCTAATGCTTTCGACTATGAGGTGGACACAATCATGCCTCCTTAAAATGTTCCTTCCACATCTTATTCTGACAATGAGGAGCCTCTTTGTGATGTTCCCAATTCTACTTCAATTTCTTCTAATGATGAGATTCAAAAATATGAGTGGCTTGTGAAGAATATTGAAGTTGTAGGCCCTAATGTGTTTGACGTTTTAAAACCAAGTACTTTTCATGGACATTGACACCAAGTCGACTTTGCTCTTTTGTCAAAAATTTTGGAGACTTGTCATTCCTAGACTTATTTAGAGGCTAGCAATCAACCAAAATAGGAAGCGGATATTGCAAAATAACACAACTCCTTGGTTACAAATCAAACATGAGAGTTAGTACATCTTCTTCTACAAAATGAATTTATTTTAAATAGTTAAATTGAGAAGCACAAAGCCCATTTTGTAGTTCACGACTTTTCATAGAAGGAAGGTATTGACTCCACCAGCATTGATCCCTCAATTTTCAAAATGGATATAATTTGAATCATTCTTTTTGCTGCTACTAGCTTCCGATGGGATCTTCATCAAATGGATGTGAAATTAATGTTATTAAATGGGGATCCTCAAGAGAAAATTTGTATGAAACAATCTTTGTGTTTTGTATGAATGGCACTTCTCAACTTATAAGAAGTCATTATATGGGTTGAAGCAAGACCCCAAGACATAGAATAAAAAGATTGACGAAAATATTTCTAGTGCCTTCTCTTGTTGCTATTCTAAGCCCAACTTATATGTCAAATATATTGATAATGAGATCATGGTACTTGTCTTGTTTGCAGACAACTTACTTTAAAGGAAAAAGTCATAAGATTATTATTGACATGAAAGAGAAACTTAAGAACAACTTTGAGATGACTAACTTGGGTCTCCTCCATTACTTTCTTGGCATTCAAGTTTTGTAGTTAGACAATGGTTTTGTCATTTCACAAGAAAAGTATGCTCCCGATTTTGTTCGGAAGTTTAATATGAGATAATGTGAAGTTCAAACCTTCTCCTACCCCAATTCAATCTAGACTCTAGAGTCAAATTATCACCTAAATGTAAGTAACCTTCTCCCCCCCCCGCCCTTCAAAAGAAAACAAGCATCCACATTGATGCTACTCTATATTGACAATTTGTTGGAAATCTTTTGTGTTTGACTCACAACTAGCCTCACATTACCTTTGTTGTTCATCTAGTTTCTTGGTATATGCAAAATCCATTGGATTGAACAAAGCATATTTCGAGTATATCAAGGGTATTTGTCATTATTGTATACAATATTGTAATTGGAGACAAACATCAGTGATCAGATATATAGATTCAAATTAGGATCAAGATCAAGATGAGTGCAGATCTACTTCTAGCCATGCTTTCTTTATGGGTTCATGAGTTATTGCATGTTGAAGCCAGAAGCTATAAGGATTCAAACTTTCTTGTACTAAAGCAGAATACAAAGGTGTTGTCACTGCAAGGCAAGAAGTTACAAGGATTCAAACTTTGGAACAACTTCGACTTTGTCAAGCCATCCAATGATCCTTCATTGTGATAATCAAAGTGTTATTCAAATAGCTCATCATGTAGTACATCATTTGAAAGACCAAACATATTAGGGTCCATGAACACTACATTCAGCAACTCATCCATGATCAAATCATTCAAATAAAGTACTATCTTCTAATGACCAAATTGCTAACATCTTTCACTAAATCCTTGATAGAGGCCAAATTTGTAAGCTTTGAATTTTTGAGGATGAAAAGTTGTCACTAACAAAGGATAAATATGCTGTCACTTCCCTAGTCAAGCTTAAGGGGGGCTGTTAGTGATAATGTGTATGATCACTAATAATTTTGTAGTCTTGGCTGGGGGATATTATGTTCCATTTATTGATATTTGAGTAATAAAACAATACGTGACATTGTTTGGGTAGTTAAAGACCCAATTCTATTCTCATTTCAAGTTGTTATGAGATCCTAAAGTTGTGGATATGTCTAGTTCCTATATAGGTGGAGTTAGAGAGATTCTCTTTATGGTTAGGAGATTGTTCTATTGTTACAATCACACGACTCGTATATAATGGATCCCTCTTACTTACTTGTTAAGTACTCATTGTGGTGACACAATAATAAGGCCCAATTGTTCAGAGTGGATGTTTCCTCTACAACGTAGAGATTTAACTACTATAGATCTGGTGTCATTGTCTTGTATGTCGTAGGGAGACTCTACATTCGTAGGCTTTATCCTATGCTCGTAATTTCATCATTTTATATCCCCCTTGAAATGATAGTAACTATTTGAAACACTTTTTCAAGTATAATATTCTACAAATAGGCAAGACTAAGAAAAATGTGAATCCTCGACAATCATTGAGAATATGTATGTCCTCTAGCATGCTATGAAATGAATATATAAACACCGAATATTCTCACATGTTATCCCCCACAAGTTATTTTCTTAAACATCTTTCTTTTAAGCTTTGAGGGAAGGGCAACCTTAGTCTTGGACAAATGGCCTGTGTGAATTGCGAATGTAGCTGCAAGGATTTCTTTTCCCAATTTATCAAAATCCCTATGCTCGAAAGGTCTTCACTTATTTGACAAAGCTAGTAACTTCAGGGATAGTGATAGCATTAGTACAAAGAAAAACACTACGTAGACTCTTCACAGAATTGTGTGCCTTAAGAATGACCCAAAAAAGTACACTAGCTATCCAAAACTTTTGGCTTTATTAATTTGCAACAATTATTTTGATTAGCAATTAAACTAGTCTATTTGAAACAACGAAGGAAAAATTCATTTATCCATCTATTTGAGACAAATCTATTTGAAACAATGAAGGAAAAATTCATACATCCAACAATTTTAGATTTATCCCCAACATGTATTTAATTAATGTAGTCAATAACCTCCTTGACAGCTGAGGTGCCAGGATAACATGGACTGGATTAGAGTAGGCTCTGATAGAATATGTTGGAATCTACTGAGCTTCTTTTTGTTGGTGGGCTGCACCTAACCTCTAAACTCTTTGTATTTTTCCACTGTACAGTTCAACCACAATTATTTTTATTACAAAAATCTAATTGTTACTGTTATATATATATATATATATATATAACCAGAACTTGCCTGTAGCCTATGGGCCCATGACTATATCAACCATTCAAATCTTAAAAAAGCTACCAATACTAACTAAAAAAAAAAATATCAAAACTAGTAGTTGGCAGCTGATCCTAATGACAGACCTAAACTAACCCAACAATCACATGTAGACCAATAAAGTCAGCACAAATATCTTGCAACATGGATTAATCCACATGCCTAAACAACTTTGTATGAACTCCGTGTTTGTTCGAGTCACAGCAAAGAACATAATCAACATACTACAGCACATTAAAATGCCCAACAATTTTTCAGAAATATAAGCCATGAGCAGCACACATACACTCACAGTTATAATGTACAGCCCAATATGCTCGACCCAGAGCTTGTACCTTCCGAGTTGGATCATTTATTGAATTGGGCTGCTATAACTGCAGAAAACAGTGGTGGCTTCCTAAAACCCACGAGGCAAATTCCAGGAGAATATTCCGAAAGTAGACATACCCACGGGTGGCTTTTTGCAGAATTCCAACAGAGAGAAAAGTAAAATACCTCATTTTCTTGGACTCTTCTCATCAATTATTGCTACAGATGGGGTGGATACTTAAAAGGAATGGCTGTAAAACTGGAAATCAATTATTGCTGCAGAATAGGTGTCTACTTGCAAATTGAAAAAAAAGGAGACAGAGTTGAAAATCACGGCAAATTTGATCCACGTGGGCCCAATTACAGTAAATCGGCGGCAGTCAATGCCTATCGATTGCGATCTGGAAGCCAGCAAAGCAAGCACCGGAAGATTGAACTGATGGAATAAATAAAAGGCCACCAAAGACATAAACGTTGCCATCATATCATGCCCAGCTTTATCCACTAGGATAGAAGAAGCTGAAAACCACCACCGCTAGAAGAAGAGCTGTCCATTTCTTGTAGAAGTTTTGTCAACCTGTACTTGCGGCTGTTAATAGTACGAAGTATTGCACCAAAGTGGAAGCGGTAGTTAATACTGGCTTTTGGGATTCTGTGGTTCACATTCGATTTGGACAGCTAATATACTTCTAGAGCCAAAGAGGGTGGTAGGCTGCACAAGATTAATGGAGGACCATAATTGATAGACAGGAGTGTTGGTCCCGCAAATATAAATTTTCAAGTATATAGACAGACCCATAATCAAATTGATCGCATGATTTTAAGTTTTATTTTATGTAACCTGAAGTCTTACATGGACAGATACATAATCATATAGAATGTCAGATTATTATTTTTATAATATAAGAGTATGCGTATTTCGAGGAAGGGTGGATATCGAACTGACTGTGACTTTCAGATTGCAGTAGTCTATAACGCGACTTTTTGAAAGTCTTTCCGGCGGATTTTTCTGGTCAAAATCCGGCAGCAATTCATTGGAATCCCAAGTTTAATGGCTATTTTCTGCACAATCAATGGCTCCCAGGGTTTTCCAGGGCGCTGAATCCAAATATGCAGTTAAAAAACCATTTTAACTGCTAAAAATCAAGATTTAACCTCATTTCTTCCGCCGGATTCCGTCACCGGAATCTCCAAAAGTCGCATTATAGACAACTCCTTTCAGATTTGCCCTTTTGTTTATTATTTTTTGGTATTAATATGAATGATTAATTAAAATAAAAATGAAATTTTGTTGAGAGGAAATGAACTTTAATTAGTGTTGTTTGTGTTTATGTTTATGTTTATGTTTATATTTATATATATATATATATATTAATTAGAGAAATCATAGTTTTGAATGGGGTGTTTATTGACATAAAAGAGGGTTCAAATGTCATTATTTTATCTGGCCCAAGGACCAAGGACGTGACAACACACTCTTATGATAAACTTAATAGCTTTGCTTTTAATGCATGTTGACTATCATTCAATTTAGTGTATGTTTGGCTCTTAGTTATTTCTCATGCATATTGCTTGTCAGTTGGGTTTTCGCTCATGGGGTTTCCCAACAAAGGGAGAATTTAACTATGGCTCCAAGTATTCTAGTTCATTATGTGTTTCACTCTACAACACCTGGTGGATGTTATAACTTGATAGTTTCGCTAATAAGGACATGCAACAGTTCAACTCGTGGCCTTCCATTGCCTTGTTCCTCATTGCTCCGATTAGGGAAAAATTAGCCTCTTAGTTGGACAATTGCTAATTCAAGGAAGTCACTCCATCCTCAACTCAATCTTATTGCAATGCAGTTAGTAACTTCCTTCCTCTCTACAATTCTAATTCCATTTCGTATTCACCTTCCTTCTGCAAGTCAGAGAGATATCCATCCACTCTTGTGCTCAAGCCTCTTCAACTCTAGAGTGTTTCATGTATTCCTGACAACTGACTTTAGGTGTAGCCTTGTCACTCTTCTCCTGGTGCTTTTTCCTCCCCTCAGAATTTACCCCCTCTCCCACCCTCTAGTCTCATTTCGCCCCATTTGCGCTCCCCTCTCTATTCTCTTCCCCTTATCTTTATGCTCTGCTTGTTTATTCATCCTAGGGCCTTCACCACTCGTATCTACCCTAGGTAAGTCTCTATTTATTTATTTTTCCCCTCTTCTATATTCTTCCTCCCCTTCACTAGTGGACGTGACTAGTGGCATCCTTTACCTGTAATTATTTTTGCGTTGATCCTCTGCTCCATGCACTTGCAATGTGGCGTTCTCCTCATAATTTTGTTGTTCCTTCCTCTCTCCCCCTGGTGCTTGGATTTCTTCCCATTTCTAAACCCTCCCTTGTTGCATTTCCACGACACATGAGAATCTGGTTTGGATCTTAAAGTCTCTGACACAAACACATTCAAATGCTACAACAATACTAATTTGCATGACAAAATCTACACACGCCAATGAATCAAATAGTTCACATGACAATTTTTAACCATTTTAACCCACTACATGTTATATTACAAACTAGAATACAACAATCTTAAGGCTCCCATACCAGGGATCATGGCCCTTACATACATCCCTAATACAAGGACACAACTAAGGCTTGGTGTCAGTCACTTTGACAACCAATCTACCCTGAATAAGACACACTTGACCTACTTACTAATGTGCCACCCAAAAACCCTTTCAATCCACATGCCTTGAACACATCTGCAAGTCCTTTGCAACCTATCCAATCTACCACTATCACTGATCACTACTCATTTAGTGTCACTGAACTTTGGCCTTCTAATCTTCCCATTAGCAGCCTTCTAACTCCATTAAGAAGTTTTCACGTTGGGTCTTCTAGATCTACCATTTCTTCACTGAAGTTTTCCCATCTGTAGCTTCTAAAGTAGGGCTCCATAGATCTACCTCCTAACGGTCCATGGCTCCTTTCATGAATATGTACTTGAGGCATGAATCCTACACTATTCACAACTTCGTTTGTGAACAATGTTCACTCTTCCAAATTTGTCCACTTGTCTTGATTCTAGCTACTCCAGAATGTTGCACCTAAGGCACACTAAATCTACCTTAACTCTATGACAATTATTTGCTCATGTCATTGTATTTAGGGTCAACAAATCTGCCCACATATAGTCAATACCTTGACTGATCTAGGGCTCCAAAGCATGTTGCCCTATATTCTGCAATTTGTTCCTCAAATTGCACAGATCTAGGCACCAAATCAATATTGCTTATGATCTATGAAAAGTCCACCAAAACTTAAATGCGCCCTTGATTATGCCCACTAACCCTTACCTTAAGGAAATCCATCACATAGTCCTAATACTCACTTTTCTTTTCTTCAATCTAAAAAATGCCTTGACCCCCTTTTTTCTCTAAAACTTGTATACACTTCCCATAAGGCTTGCAAACCTCATACTAGATCCATACCACACATGTATATCTCCTTTTCTGGGTTTCGGCCTTTTAAGAGATGCAAAAAACTAAGTCGTTGTTGGACTGATCTTGCATGAAGGTAGGTCTATAACTAGGGCTCAAGGACTGTCATCCTAAAACCTTTCAGAACAACTCATTTTCCTCATCCACTCGACTCTTTTCTTTGCTCCACGCTAGTCTCATTCCACATGCCATTTCATCCTTCTTTTTTGTCCTAAAAGTCGTTCATTTGTTCATAAGACTCAGCCTCCCTCACTAAAATTCTATACACACATATTTGTGACATAGTCATAGGATTAGGGTCTTCTTTCTAAGGGTCTCAGCCCTTTCTCCTGCATAGAATCCAACGCTCAAACAATAGAATTTTAGGGTAGACCCTAAGGACAGAGCAACCACGGAATTATCCCTTAACTAGGGCACGAGCTAGTCACAAAAGGTGTTCTCAGAATTCTACCATATTTGACCTACGTAAGGGCTCAAGCTTCAAATCTAAACTTGTCTATGAACTGGGCTTTCTTGACCTTTCTTTACCATGAAGCAAACCCTAAAATCTCTGCATCATCCTTAATCTAGGTCTATGGCTATCCTGAGACATTCACACTTCACTCTTGAGAAAGATGCTCCCTTAGATGAGATCACGACTTCCACTAGCATCCCTACTCGCCCTACTACCTCGGCCTCTACTTGGACTACATCTCTCCTTGCCTCACAATCAAATGAGCTCCACCCACTTGATTCATCTAGCCTCGATCCTTAAGCCTTCTTAAATTGTTTCGCCTTAGCCTCTTCAGAACCCTCTAGATCTAGGGCTTTAGTCCTCTAGGCCTTAGTCACTATAATTTTCTTCTTAATTTTATTTTAGATTTTAAACCCCTTTTTGGGTCTAAAACCCCTCTGCTTAGGTTCTTTTCCCATAAATCATTTTGTGACCAAACTTCTCACAAACCCAACTCCTAGGTTTGTGGAGTACTTCCCAGGCTATATAATTCAACATCCCCCATGCCTCGTCAATGTGCTCGTGTTCGCAAGGGAGTGGCCTATTATCATGAGCAGGCCCATATGGTCAACATGCATATACATCACCATATGGAGGAAGCCACCTCCTTTTTCTGTGACCTCACATCAAGCCCCATCCAGGAAGATCTAACTTATGCCGAGGGAGAAGGTTTCTCCCATAGACTTTAACACTTGAACACAGAGGTTCATGTTGACCTGGTAGATTGGGTATCAGACATTGGGCACACTCGCATCCAATTTAATCAGTATATGCAAACAGTTGATCTTTAATGTCACATGAAGTTCCTCCTGGACAAAACATTAGTGGACCAACAAGAGCATTGAGCAAACATCCTCCATTCCTTTGAGCATTTGCATCGTCACATGAAGGACCTAGACCAACGAATAGAGTGCAAAAAGTAGCACCTTGAGATACCTCCCTCAACAGGAGGCACCATCAAAGACAACGAAGATTCCATCCAAGTTGTTGCCACAAAATTTGATCATTTGGCTTAAGTTTATGCCATGTTCCTATTATATAGGTCATTTATTCCTACTGTATATTCCCATGGACGACTTGACCAATTATTCAGTTTTTTTTATGTTAAATTTTGATTATCCTAATACTCAACTATCGTGTACCTTTGTATGGAGAGTAAATTATTGGCCTTGGTCATGTCTCCCCAATGAGAAACTGGCTTAAGACTTCTCAGTACTATTTTGTAATCACCAGTTCTGAAAGAAATACGATTTACCCCACAAAAATTAATAAATAAAATAAAATAAAAATTATCATAGGCTAATCAGTGATATTTGAATTTTGCATCACACATTTTATTAATACTTTATAACACAATCAATGTTAATTGAGTTGTGCCCCGAGGAAATAATTTTAAATTTGTTACTATGTAAAATTTATTATTATAATTAATAAATAAGGTGTTATCTAGATGCAAAAATTATTAATAATATTTTTAAAATATATATTTTATTATAAGTTGAATAGTTGGTAGATATAATTTTGAATAAATTGTTTTAAAAGAAAATTGATTTTAAAATAACTATATAATTCAAATAAAACTAAAAAGCAAATTTATAAATGGCCTCTTATGGCACCTAGACTTCTTGCTTTATGTCCTTTTAGCTAATGGTCTTTAATGAATGGTCCTCTAGGTGCATGTTTGTGTTGATAGCTTCCAAATCCAACTTGTTGTAGGTGTCAACATTTAGGGTTTCATCATTCCATGCCATACTTGTAAAGAATTATGAAACAGAAGGGGATTGATAAACATCCCTAGGTAATTTTAGAAATACAAAGACCATAAATAAGTGAAACCACCAAATCTACCTTCAATTAAAACTCTGGGAACATGTTGCTTTGGATTTGTATAAAAGTCCTCATCTCTAGCTCCAACTCTTGAAGTTTCCTCAATATAACCACTGTTTCAATAGCAAAATGGTCTCTTTCCTAAAGTTCCACCAAGAATTTTCCTTCCCATTCCTCATGCCACTGATACCACTAAAGGTTGGACGACAACAACAACTAGTCTACCTATTCTATACCATGCTCTCATCTCTTAATACTTTGGAAAAATTCAAACAATTGATACATAACACACATGTTACCTCTACCATGCACCATTATCTAAAGGGGAAGAGGGGAAATAGAAATGGAGGTTCATACAAAACCAACTCAGTCACAATGTCCAAAGACCTATACCAATTATTACCCATTTTTTTATAAAAGCACCAATGCAAACCCAATCCCCCACCATTGCAACAAATGGGAGCTAGAAGAATAGGGACAAGATCAAAATCATTCAATATCCCCTGAGGAAGAGAACAACGCGCAATACAATGACAAAACATTGGACCCTTATTGATTACAAGCCTCAATTTTATGAGGCATTAGGAGATGGGGGAGAGTAAATGCCTTAAATTCCACCCTCAATAATTCAGAGTCACTATACATTTGAACAACATCTTCATTATGAGAAATCAATATTATCATAGTAGGGGGTTAAGGATATGGCCCCAACTTTTATTGCTCCTTCTACCATGCCAAACTAATGCTTGTTAAATTGTCCACTTCTTGATTATGAACTTGTTAGAACTCTACAATTTTGAAATACTTCACCTATGCTAATAATCTTTGGATCAAACAAGATAAATAGGGGCATTGAGGAATTGAATAGCAAAGATGGAACCTAAAGATTATGTAAGAGGCATCCATTATTCTTTCATTTCCTTCCCCTAGTGTCGTGAGATGTAAAATCTTTGGTAAACCATCAAGATCTTGACATCATCATTAGTGGAAATCCTTCAAGATCATAAATGATCCTTACATTTGCCACCCTTCGTCCAATTATTTCTTGGTTAAATGTTACGAATAATATTTTCTATTGATCTCGTTATGTCATAAGGCATTTTATATTGTGAACATGGACTTACAAATTCATCTATGGATCCAATAAAATAATGGCATCTACTCTTAGTTACCATTGTCATCTTTCCATTATAGAGTGTGTCTTATATATTGACATTATTGAGGGATACAACATATGATCAATCAATTTGCATAGTTTTTAGTAGTTTTTTATTAGTCCATGTCACACTTGGTCATTTATTTCACTACATTTCTTATGGCCTCCCTAGTATCTCAAGATATTATGACACCCAACTTTCTATCGCCATCCACATCTAAGAACATCGACCCATACAACTTATCATCAATTACAGCGTTAATGAAACAATGTGAAAAATTTGATATCTGGTTCTCATCTTGTCTACTCTTATATTAGATAGAAGAATGTCTGTACCTCCCACACAAAACAAGGAATTGGGAAACAACATGGTTTTGTTAGTGCCTATGTAGAAATTCAACATACAAATCTCGACATTCACCACCATGGAATATGGATCTCTGAGGCATTGTGATACTAACAAATTTCTAGTCAAAACTAGAGAAATGTCCCCTACATTGCATCCCATTCTTGAGAGATCATAAGTGAGAATACCCTCTCCCATTTTATAGAAATTGAAATCATATAAACTAGTGAAGGTATAAAATTGAAAGCATTACAATTAATAGCTAGAATCCCAATATGTTAAGGCCTCATTCCTCTACATTTCTCAAAAGTAGAGAAAAAACCCCTAGATTGCATTCTATTCCTAAGAGATCATTAGTGAGAATATCCTCTCCCAATTTATATGAATTTCAATCACATCAACTAGTGATAGTATCAAACTAAAAGAATTACATTTAACGACTAGAATCCCAATATCCTAAGACCTCACTCTTCCACATTTCTTACAATTCATCCACAACACCAAACATCAACATTTCTACTTCTCTCCAAGCCTCGTTCAAGGTGGGACAAGGTAATGAAGCTAAGAGATCTTGCACTGAATAATATCTCTCTCCAATCCCCACTACCTCCATTATTCTCCTCTGGAACTCCATATTATCTCTTACAATATCTAGATTTTCTAACATGTAATAGGAAACTTTCTCAAGTCAACCTCAACTCATTGTGAGCCTTGCAACAAACAAATGCCACATAATATAGTGGAGGTCACTTAAGCAATATAAATTAGCATGGAATGAATATAACCAGTACCAATAAAACTAATAAGATTATAGTATAAGAAATAATCAAGGTATTTACCCATGCACTCTGTAACTCTATAAAATTTCCTCGAGCCTTGAAATGAATAAACATGTAATTACATCCTGTTGTGCCCTACAACAACCCCCCATTTCATATCAATATTATCTCAAAAAACATAATATGAAATGGGTCCCTTTTCAAATTTTGTTTTTCAATTGGTATCAATTTAAAATTCTATTCTAAAAGGCCCGAAGAAATAAAAGAAAACATTACCGAAAAGCCTTTCAATAAACCAATCAAAAAACCTTAACGTAAAACGATTAATCTTTTGTCATTGCGATAAAGCGATCGCAAGATCGCATATCGCAATGACAAAGGAAACACAACTTGAGGACATTTTGATTTGCTCCGATGCGGAATCGCTATCGGGTATCGGTAAGAAATGAAGGAACGCAATTAAATCCCCCTTGCTCCAATGCGATGCGATATCGGCAATCGGCAATTGGCGATAATGGCTTAACGCAAATAAACTCCCTCTTGCCCCGATGCGATGCGATATCGCTATCGGCAATCGGCGATTGACTACGCACGCCTTCTTAACCGCCCTACTCGCTACTCCCGACGCGATGCGATATCGCTATCGAGGATTCCAAATGGAACCAAAACAATGACTTATGATTTCTCCCGACGCCCGATTGCGATAAAAGGCAAAAGCATAGTTTTCAAAGAAAATCCATAAAGGCAGTTTAATACGATTTATTCGTAATTAAGGCACTATCTTTCGAAAAGCCGCTCATCCGCTCTCAACTGCCAAATCGCCCAAGGCACGTTTCAAATAAATCATTCAGCCATTAATCGAAACGACTGGTATTGATGAGATTGACAGGCCTTAACGGACATTTAATGAAAACAGCAAGCTTGCAATCTGTTTTCAAATTTGATTCGAAGCCATCTCAAGTCAATCGATCACCATGAATTTAGCAATATATATCTATATCTATATATATATATATATATATATATATATATATATAAATATATATTATTATCTCAGCTATTCGATTCATGTTAATTGTTTTCCTGTATTACGCTATCCGTTCTCTCTGTGTAGAATTCCTCCCGCAAGACAGATTGAGTGGAATGGAAAGAAATTCAAAAAGACCACAGCTCTGCTTCGCCGCGGGCAGGGCAACCGTCCAGTTGATCCAGGCAGTAAAAAGAAAAGGGCTTAATATCCGGACACTCGTGCTGGGACTTTACCAGCAGCTCACTTGGCAAGGAACATATAACTTGATTGAAGCCGAAGACCGAGGGTGATCGGAATACAAGTCTCATGCGACAGCACTAGCAAATCTGAGGCTAATCTGAAAGACTTGGCCAATTCCTTTCTTCACAGAATAGCGGCCCAGGAGCAAATTCTCCCATATACAAATGTGGTAAGATGGGCGATTCAAGAAATCCCAATTACCGATAGAACATTCAGCACTATAGATGGGAGGATTTTCGGTTCTTTTCGAGCTGAAGATCTAAGGCAAATGTATCATTTGCCTGCGGAGGAGAAGAAGTATAAGACGGCATTCCTAGAGAAGTTCCGAGCAGAAAATGAGACTGAGTCCGAACCAATTCGAGGTTGGAGACAAAATCCAACGAAGCACAAGCACGAATCTTCGGGTAAGTACTCAGTCGATTCTCTATGTTCTCCTTACTGCTATGCTGGGATTATGATGTGCAGACTATGGGGATTACATGATTCCGCCAATTTTACCATAGAAATGGTCCCCTTAATGGAGGCGGCATGTAGTGGCGAAATATTGGATTGGGCGGATATACTATCCGATAAGCTAGCAACTGCCATTCTTAACTTCAGATTTAACTCTCGCGTCACTGAGAGATTCATCCCGCCATTCTACTACAGTGCCTATGTATTAGATGTTTTATGTTTTAATTCTGAATTTCCTGTGCTCGGATGGAGGTGGACGTTGCAAGACCCCGCACCTGTCCACATATATCATCAAAAGTTGTGGAAGACCAACTACAAACACCACTTGTATCAAATCTGCAACGGTTTCATGTTGCCTATTCATTATTCCATTTTCAATAAGCCTGCCCCGAAGATTTCTGACCAAGCGGGGGTGGATTTAACTGCCGTAGCAAGTTGGTTTGGAGAAGAGAAGTTCACCTATATTAGAGTTTTTGGCAGTTAAGCCAAGCCCCATGTGCTTCCACTATACATCCCTGATAAGCTACTTGCCAAGGAAGTAGCCTATCAGATCAACGCTGATGGGGTTACTCAGACCCTGAAAAAAGCAAAGAAGCATGCCTGGCCCTCCTTTCCCTTTCGAATTGGTATTTACACTTTGCATGATCTCAAACATGCAGAGAAGGAAGCTGAGAAAATAAATTCGCTGACTCTGGCAACTCTACCAAGCAGGCGATTCGATCCAAGGAAAATCGCCTACAATGCACTCGACCAAGCCAAATTGGCCAAGTTCGAACACAAAGAAGATAGATTTGAGGATTTGTTTGCATCGGTCGAGTCTCTATATCAAGTTAAATCGCCCGCCATAAATGAATACAACGATGAGGGGCTAGCCGAATTTAACAGAATTAGAGAGCAGAGGTTGCAAACTCTGCCTATAGACCTGTTAGCAACTACAACAACGACAAAATCAAGCGAGCCTGAGCAGCAACGTAATAAGCAACCTCCTATTACATCAAAGCAGCAGGAGGAAGTGCATGAACAGAGGTAGGAAGAAACCCAGGCAAACGTGCAGTGACAGGAAGAAACCCAGGCGAAAACTCAAGAAGAGAGCAGTTCAAGAGTTAATGATGATACACAGATTGATCTGAAATTGCTCCAAGAATGGCAGCAATTCAATTCAATCATCGAAAATCTAGAATGCTCTAAAGATGATGAGGTTTCAAAGGAGGGCGACACATAGGAAGTGACATCAAAGCAGGTTTCGGGCGAAACCAACGACCCACCCAAATTAAAGGAAACGGAAATAATTCCTAAGGATCCATCGGGCGAAATCATTTTGCAGATAGAAGAGATTCCTCCCTTGGATGTCTTCTACAGCCCTAAGCATAAAGCTGTTGTAAAGCAACAGAGGAAGAGGAGAAGGGCTGATCAACCTTCTTTATTCCCTGAATTAACAGTAATGGGCAATGTGGTGTGGAAGGAAGAATTTGATCCCTCCGATGACTTGACAAAGTTATCGCAATACGCTGGAGCATATTCGGCGGCAACCATAGATAAAGCATCGGAGGTGAGCAGTCTATTAAAGGCGAAAGATCAAGACATCTTTTCGCTACAGGCTCAATTATCGGAAGCGCAGCAGAAGGCAGAGTAGGCAGAGCAACAATTGCTAGTAAATCAACAAAATAATAATCAGCCGACTAAGCAATTGCAAGAAGAAAAACAGAGGATTGACGAAAGCGAAATCCAAAAGCAAAAGGAGCTATCGGCAGCATTGGCGCAATTAAAAATATCAACTGAGGGAATGATAAAATCCAAAGATGAGCAAATCGCTCAATTATCAACTCAAATTGAGAAAATGAAAAATCTCCCTCAGGTAGATGAGTTTAAAGCAGAGGCGTTTCAATTAAATAAAGCATTGATAAATCAAATGAAGCTCCTATGTCAACAAATCACCCAAGCAGAGCCATTGTGCGACTTAGTGGCATCCATAAGCGAAAAAGTAGAAAAGGCAAGGACAGATTTGGATCAGGCCGAAGAAACATTGACAAATTTTCTGGAATGGCAAGATTCTGATCAGGGACAGGCAGCTAACCTACCAAGGATTCTGGAATCACATAAAGAAATATTATTCATAGAACGACAATCACAGTTAATGAAGGCAGAAAGAGCAATTCTAAGATGCAAGGCAACCACTAGTAATTTGGTTGAATTAGTAAATAATACTCTTTATTTGTCTAACATGATTTCCCAATGTACCCCAGGCCAATTAACAGCGACAAAGATGTTGGAGCATTCATGCTACCCAGAGCTAGAGACAAATGGAAGGTTAATCGCGGGGATCAACAGTTTAACATGGGATGCCTATTGGTTCTTCTTAGTGAAGCCGCACAACCAGAGAGCCGTCTTAAAATGCCTCACAGATGCTATCAGGTATATCATACCCGATATTCAGGATGCCACCTTTGCTGCCCAACTCAACTTGCGCCTCAACAGACCACCCGAAGTGTAGCCAATGCTTGCGATAAGCCAGCTCAGGTTTAAAGGCAAGCAGCCTGAGTCATAATTCACATCGCTGACTACCAGATCGCCCCCAAGGAGATAGATAGCATTTATTGATGCCAATTTAGTAGGATTTTGTTTCATAGATTTTTTTTAGCTTAGTATTATTTATAGACCCTTTTATGCATTTAGAAAGGGTCGTAAAGTTTTTTATATGACTTAAACCCTGAAGTTGCACTATTGTACTTCAGGGATATTCTTTTATGAAACTGGACCAATTATTCTGATTTTAATGAGGAAGGTTTTTATACAAATGTGCACTAC